>GL501417.1:284152-316912 GCA_000149185.1 Mayetiola destructor
GAGAGAGAGAGAGAGAGACAGGAGGATAGAAACTCGTTTCTGTTTTGAATTTGAGCAAAATTTCGATTATGAGTCATTTGAAGTTGGCCAGCCGATTCGAAATAAATGGTTTGTTGATTGCAACATTCAAAATGAAATTGAAGTATTTATCATTGATTTCCATAGCCGATTTACCGCTTAATATTTCACGGTCTCTGATTTTTTTTTCGACAGCTATCGTCTAAATTCTAAATAAATGCAAAAACCGGCCCAGATATGACTTACAAATATGCACACTGCACACAAATATCGCCTGCAGAATTTCATCGATTACACATTAAAATATCGTAAACAAACAACTGTGCTGAATATTCAGCTGTCAGCCACTGAACATTTACATTTCAGTTTCGGTTGTTTTGAATGTCTTTCGTTAGATTTTTCGCTTGATTAGATAGAAAAAAAAATCTGCTATATTAAAAGATAAAAGAAAATACAAATTAAATCTGAAATTAAACAAACAAGCTGTGGTTAGCCATCGAAATCATGCAGACGAAAAGTTTTATATCATCTTTCAAAAACTGATATTTTTTCTTATGGAAATAAAAATGAAGAATGCATTTCGTTCAACAAACATCATTTATTCGTCAAATCATTCTATCAAAATGTTAACGTGCCAATGAATAATGCACATAGCTCACGGCTCACAGCCCAATAGCAATGGATTCATTGTTGTCTGGTAAGTGAGCACAATAGCGTTTCAAAAACCAAATAAAAGGCTGCGTTTTTCTCACTCATAATTATTCTAAATCACCGATCAAATGAATAACGAAAAATAAGCTACAACAACGAATAACTCTTCCCGATTGCAAAACATAGCTTCAAAGACCGATCCAACACTCAGATAATGCATTTTATATTTTTATGTGGTTTTTTTATGATCGAAATGAAATATAATAGCTGAAAAACTATCAAATTAAAATCAATGAAAATGTATTTGTTTGAATGGAATGCTCCAGACACGGCATCACCAATCATCCTCATTCAGCCAAAGACCTGAATGCATTAAAATTTCATTCGGACGAAAATATAGAGAAGAAAATAACCAGCTGGACGAGCATTTCATTCGATTCAAAGTCTATAGTAACATGCAAAACAATAGGCCATCCCATCTTAAATGTTAGCAAACACAGGCCACGAAATCCAATACGTATTGTGATATAAACACGAACATGAACATTGATAAAAAGAAACAACAAACGAACCAAGTGCATTGAAATGAAAGAAACTCTTTTCTTTCAAATACAACAATTCAATTAGACCATTTCGGATTGACGGATAACGGAGACCGTTAGAAGGTTGAAATGTTAAAATAGCACACTAGTTTTGGTGTAATACATACATTTAGAATAATAGAAATCGACACAGGTATTCATTTAATACTTTTATATTTAGAATTGAATTGGATCGGTGCATTTTCGTCGACGAGAATTCTTTTCTGTGTTGTTATTGTTGTTTAAAATTCTATTGTTTATGCAAACTGTTCGTCCTTTTCTAGAACTAAAGACTCCATAAATTCCAAAATGATTTTGGCCATTTGCTGAAAATGAAGAGATGCATCGGCAAATGACAGACAACCAGTCGTTCATTGTTTCATTTGCTTTTGTTTTGTATGTCATCCAAAAAGCTTTGGTTTCCTCGCCATTATTGTCGATTCTCTTGGATTCGGAATCTATTGTTTGACATCAAAAACAGCATTTGTTGCTCGATGATGGCACGTTGAAGGTAATTGATTTTGTTCGAATGACTTCGATTTTTAAGCATTTGCACAGGTTCTAGAAACGGTTCTTCCAAGAAATGTTCAAACATTTTTGCTTTGCACAAATAATAACTAATAATTCTGAAAATGATTTTGAAGGTGCAGATCGAGAAGCTGAACAAATTTTCGAACGATATTTTAACATTTTGTTCATTTGGTTTATATTTTTGTGAATGGTAACACTCAATATATCACACCAGACCATAAAAATCTAAATGATCTCCGGACTTTTGGTCGATACCTGAACGATCGATCCTTCCGAAAGTGTGACGTAACGCATCATAAACATTTATGACACATGCATTAAATGGTTTGTCGGAGATCATAACGTGACACAATAGACGATTGATTCATGTCATTTTTGCTTGTGCACATTCTTTGTGTCTGGTCTTTTGTCCCTTGCCATGCATCAATTTTTATAGAATAGATTTTCGAAGTTCTTGTTACCGCATTCATTCATCAAAAACTGTGTTGTTTTTTTGTTCATGTTTCGTTTAATTTTCATATTTTTTTTTATTCTTTTTATTTATCAATGTTGATCAAGGCAAAAAGTGTGAATAAAAGGACTCAACGAGCCTGATGCATGATACAGACAACAGGCAGCAGGCAAAAAAAAGAATTTATTTCATATTGTGCACTCTGCACACCTTTATGCAATAATATTTTGGACTGGTGTTCAACACTAAACATTGAAAATAGAAAAGAAAAACAAAACAAAATCAAATCAATTCGAAAGTGATGTACACAGTTCAAGGGTCCTTTTCGTACCGTTTCAATGCTACTGCCGAATTTCCGATGAATAGATATGAACGATACAACACCAACAAAAACTAGATTTTGTATCATAACAGTAATCATAAGGGATGTGCAATATGTTGAATAGAAAATACCCGAACAGATGCCGATGGATCCGCATCAATTCGATTTATTTTCGAAATAAAATCATTTTTGTTTATTTTCCTTTTATGAGGCAACAAACGGTACATTCGAGCCAGCCTGATTTTGCCATTTATTCTGATGAATAAAACCGAGAAGATTGGATCGAGAAATTCGGGCCGTTTGTTGTCTATCTTTTGAAAATAAAAATTCTTTGTCAATGGTCATGCTGTGGAATGGGGTGCCGTTTGTCGTTTTCCATTTTCGAATAAATCACACCTGCAAATATATTATTCATCCAAACGTTATGGTATGGCACGCGTCTGATTTAGTTTTTCACTTCTTGTTTTTTCCAGTTCGGAAAATGAATGTCGAAATCAAATCATGTTTCATTCTATGCAATGGAACACGTACCGTTTGGTTTCGGTGGACTCAACCATTTATAACAACCAACACATAAAATGAATGAAACGGAAAAGAGACAGAAACCTTTATGAAAGAGACCAGCAACAGAACGATGAATGCATCTTGTTTGCATTGTTAAAGCAAACCATTTTAGCCTGTTTTATCGAATTTCAATCAAAAGATTTTGATTGTAAAATGCAGCTGATCATAAATTGCACCGTATGAACATCTCGATTATTATGAATCACAAAATTATACAAAATAAAGTGGAGAGCAAAAGAAGAAAAAAAAACGAACCCAGAATCCAATGAACAATATAAACCAAATTACATGTGAATGGTCTTACCGTAACATACCAAAGTGCTCCACTTTAAGTTTCCTGGTTCGTCGTTTATCAAACCATCTAAATCAATCTGCCACAGCTCTTGTTCCTTCTCTCTAATTTGTGCGGCACAATGTTAGTACATGTACATATAATGGCACAATGGCCCAAACAGATGCAATTGCTTTGATGGTATTTTTGCTTTTAGAAAAGTGATTCTATTCAGTGCCCTGTGTTTCGATGGATGAAACCGTTATATTTTGGAATAACATGCTGAATATAAATGTCACTAGAGAAACAAGAAAAAGAAGAAGAATAAAAAGAAAAAAAAATTCATATCCGAGAACATCATTGGGGCACAATGATCTCGACAATCGGCAATCGAACGATTGGCAAAAACCAACAAAAAATCAATAGGTTAAATCAGATGTTTTGGCTCAGTTTTAGCTCCAGCATCACACAAAACCAAAATGAAAACAGAAAAATTAGTCAACAATGTAACGCGTTTTGAGAACTAATTAAACATACACAACCGAGAAAACCATCTATCACCCAGATCTTGAAACGTATGGCAAATGCAATTTATTCGAAAAAGAATTAACTTGTTTGAAGTTTGGTTGATATTTTAATTAATTGCTTTCAACTATGTTGCTGTGGTGCATTAAATCTGTTCAATTTATACGGTGCCAATTAATAGGCTCAGTGCTCAATGTGTAGTATTTTTGGAAGAAAGAAAAAAATCTATCGTGACTATTATAAAGCAATTCAACTGTACAATGTTCCACATCAAATGGCATGTTGTTGTTGGCATTGTTAAAAATTCATTTAAAGATCGAAAGCAAAATATATTTTTGGGTGACACAACGACGCCAGACTCCAGTGCAACATATGACTGTTTTTCATATAATTGACTTTTGGCAATGATTTGATTTGTTATGTCTTTGTTTTGTGAACAATTTATTTACAACACTCTCAACTTTCCATTCAATACAATACAATCCATGCAAAATGTTCAATAGAGCCATTGCTGTGTAGTTCCTTTTATTTTTTGCTTCTAGTTGAATTTGATTTCAATTCTGCACGTTTTATGAATGCTTCCTAATTCATTTTTATTCAGTGCCCGAAATCAAAAAGAAAAATCAAACTCAAATCGTTGTACGATTGGTGTTTGTAGTTTTTGGTTTCAATTGCAAACTTGGTTCATTTGTTACGCGTTTGGAGTGTGCGCGCACATAATCATCGGGTGTTTGATTTTGGTTTCATTTTTGTAGCTTTTTTATCCGAAAATGCATCAAATGGTTTTGCTTTCAGACAACAATTTTTATGCACAATCATTGCGATGAAATGAACTGTGTGTGTGTATAAGATAGGAGATTTCAATCACACGCGTTTTTAGTGCAAATTATACATATTTGAATTTATCGAAATTTGAGGCTGTACTTTGCACTCGTTTGTTGAGTTTGTTTCAAAACAAGTTTGACTGTTTCTCTGTTCAGACCATCTAACCATAAGTAGTTTAAATCGAAAATCTTTTATTGGAACCGATATTTCGATTAGTCATTGTTCACTGTGTGTAAACCACCATCGACATTTCAGATAAAGAATAATTCATTTTCTCCTTTGTCTGTCTATGATCTGCGACGTCGAATGACGATTAGTTTTTTTTTTCGTTGGTTCTTTTCCGCACAGAGTCTTTTTCTATTGTGTCATTCGTTACTATGGACTTGAGATCCGAGATATACATATGGAATTGTTCGGAAGGCGAAGGAACATTGAATTTGGATAGAAGCTATTTTCAACACGCCACAAAATACTGAATATATATTTCAACCATAAAATGTCAGACGTTGAATCGCAACCTTTGATATATATTTCGGTTGAATATGAGAGAAACCGGTGAGCAATGAGCAATGTTAGCATTAAACATACATATGTCATATGCTTGAATATAATGCAATTACAAAACATTTCACATAAATTTTCATTACAAAACAATTTGACATGAAATTCGGTTTTTCGAATCGCCTTTTTTATTGCCTCCGATGAATAATAAAAATAATCAGACCATCGGCGCTCGCTTTGGATTCAGACTCGAATGAGCATTCATTTGCATATCATTTCCTCCTTTTCGGGCGATTCAAATTTAATTCGGAAATGACACCAATATAATATGCAATGCATATCGGAAAGGATGTTAATTAACCTGGTATACGATAATCAAGATTCAAGTTTAAAAAAAGAAGGTTAACCATAACAAATCATTGATTCAAATGATTCCATTGATGTTGGGTGTTCAGTTTCAAGCGACAATTTCATTTGCATATTAAATGGATTCCTTCATTTATTACCTGGATGGCATAAAACCTGAACTCAAATGGCAAAACACAAATGAACGATTGTAATGATTTCCTTTTTTGGTTCACGTGAGAACGCAAACAAAAGGTATGCATTGCAATTGAAAATTGAACATCAATTCAATTGATGAAGAATGACATTTGAATAAAAATAATAATAAATGGACAACGGACCAGAAATCCATTCAAAAATCCCCTTCGAAAAACCGCATCATTTATAATAAATTCACTATTTATCCTTCATTTTAATGATGAAACTGTATTTAAATGTACCAAAAGATCAGACAAATGATTCCCAGCTGACAAAACCACCAGATAACATGCAGCATATAAATAAATGTACACATTAAACAATATGTTTGATGCCAGCATTAGTTGATTCCCAGGCCACTGAATTCAAAAAGATCCACCCCTCAATACTCGAAAATATTTAGAGTAATGTATAAAATGATGTGAATTGTATGCGCATTGCGCATCTATTGTTCAATATTCTATTTCCGAAATTGCTCAATTTCAATTGAAAAACTCTCGAATCATTTAAAGTGTGCACAAACTCGATTCCATTTCGATTCCGTTCAGTATATAATGTGATGAGAATTTTTTTTCTATTTTTATTAAGTACAATGTAAAAGAGTCGAATCTATCCACCATCCACCGGCCACCATCACTGTTGTGCCTATCAAACGGCAAATAGCATTTTAACATGCTAAAAATGCACCATCACCGAGCAAATATATACGTAAAACGCATCTCTCTGTGTTCACAGCAAATTGAATAGATTCGATATGTGTTTTTAATAAATTCGATTAACAAGTTCACGCGACCTGTATATGCTGTATATGCGCGCAGACGATGTGCATTAATAATGGTTTTTGTGTTCCCCGTCATTTTGCTTTCATAAGAATTCAAGAGCCATGCACTTAATCACCAGAAATCGTTTATTTTTATTATTATTATTTTCTTCCGCTTTTTCGCTCTTTCTCAAGCCATCGTTCTCGGCTCTTTTTCACCCGTCGGCTATTTGCCGAATAAAACTGTTACGCTTACGATTTATGTGATGTATCACAGCATAATTAATAGCGGATAGGGATACATAGTAGAGAGTATAGAGTGTGTGTGTGTGTAGTGTGAGCCGGCGAATCGGAAGGAAGAACGAACAAACCAGTAAAAAAAGAGAAAACAAAATAAAAATAGGGTGAACGAATCAGACCATCAACGTTCAAACGAATTGAATATCGAGTTTAGTCAGTGAATGGTGTATGTGTATCATGGGCTATGAGCTATGAGCCATGAGAGTTGAACTGGTATAATAGGAGTCGTTTGTTATATGCATACTACAATCAGTGTCATCGTTGAACAATACATCGTAGTAAAGTTCAATTTCAGAAAGCGTGGGAATCGACTGAATTGTACTAATTAAATGCATGCGCACAAGGGATGATTATTCTTTGGTTTGGAATTTAATGCAATCTTCACACTCTCTCACACATACATCATGCATACACACACACTTGGACCCATGCACTGCTTTAGAGATTTTGTTCACATGCAGGTCAATTTAAATTGACATCAATTTCGAAATTGAAAAGAGGGATCCACGAAAGACTTGTGCATTGTGCATTCATTTTCAATTTCATTAACGATTCATTGACTACTTTTGACTAGTTTTCTTTATGTCGCCGACTTTATTGAAAATATCGAGTTCTTTTTTCGGTTTTTTTTTCGAAGCTAAACATTGAGAACGGAACTGGCGACGGCCTATTAACAATTAACACAACCAAATTAGCATATAACATCTGCTATTTGCTTCGGAAACAAACAATACAAATGCTAAATAGATGCAAATATTGTTCGGCAAGGATGAGCTGTTTAGGTTTTTGAAGCGTGAAAAATTCGAGTTTAACCTTTCGTTCCGCGATCAAAAGGTTTAAGACACCAGATAACGAAATTCCAAATAATGAACAGACACAGTTCAATTTATTAAACCATTACCGAAAGCAGAACATTTCTAAACGGTGAAAAATGCGTGCACACGGCAAAAGAGCCCTGATGTTTGCATTCGTTGCGGTGTCCTATGTTGTGTTGGTTGTTTTGGTTGTTTTGAAGTATTCGGACAGTGCACGCGACCATTTTATTACATTAAACAAAATAAACTGTGCAACTGACAATATTGACCCGCATTGTCCAGACCATCCCACATTCATATCAGCCCTGAATCGGAGTTTTTATTCTTTACATATTTGTCTATTCATTATGCCTAACTATTGCTCCTAAATTTCTTTTTTCAATTGCGAACCAATCAACAGACATTAATATGAAGACCGACGATAGGATTCTCACTAGAAGTTTTTCAAATGATAATAAGAATAGCAACAATAAGCCAATTTGGAAAAATTCTAGGGTTGAGCTTAAGGCTGCAAATACTCGGATTGGATGGATGAGCGAGTCCATTGTGCAAAAAAAAAGGAATCGTAAATCATTTTATGGCTGACAAACAAAAAATATTGTACTTTACACTCGTCTATTTATCTTTCAGCCGGAAGGAAGAGAAACATTTTCCAAAGCCAGCGTTTGATTAAAGCCTTTTATTTCAATCACGTGTTCGACGCAATGCAATCATTTGCAGTATTTGTTTCGATAATAATTATTATCAGCATAATGTTGATTGTTCAGCGACAGGCACATTGACCGAATATTGATTTCCTTGTGTTTCACATTCAACGATGGCATCGAACTATAAATTTTTCTTCAAAAAAAAAAAACTGCTTTATTGGTTCGGCAATGAGAGCGCGAGTGCATAAATTCTATTTTATACTTCCGGTATGAAGAATTTATATTGATTTTATTTCGAGATTGTGTTGCTACGAAACATCCCAATCGACGCTCATTGGAATGCGTTTCCGAATCTCTACCATTTTTCTAGTAAGTCCTGTGATGCAACCAGTTCGCACCAATATTAAAATATCATTGCTATCAATGATATTATTATTGTGTTACTAATTTTTCACGAGAGAAATGGAAAATGATCTCATGGGAGCTATATATTGGTGTGTGAACAAATAATATCATCGATTGAATGGGAAAGAGCAACACAAACCATATGTCTAATATGGAAAAAAAACATATTTTAAAACTCAACAAATTTTTGATGGTGGATAAATCGTCTACTTATGACGAAATATATTGTGAACTAAATTCAGTTTATTGTTATTGTTCGAAACCGAAAAAGAATTACGCATCAAATGACTCATTCAGCATTCAATATCATACACCAAAACAAAAAACACGAGAAAAAGCACCCTTCCAAAACAATAACCACTCCTGTTTTGTTGACGAAAATAGAAGGAAAAAAGACCGTTTCAATCGTTCAGTTGTAATTTTGATCCGAATCATCGCCAGTCGAATTAATCGCGGCAAAAGAAGTTACCCACGATCTGTACAAACAAAAAAACACGCTCTCATTCTATTTGTATTCGGTTTGAATGGATTTTAGGAGCGCTATGTGTTTAGTGTTCAGGCACCGTCAGACGAGGACTTAAATGATGTGCTATTTTATGATTGTGCCATTTATTATTATTATTATTATTATGATGGAAAATCCATTTTATTTTGCACCCAACTGAATGTATAATGTATACACCAGCACAATATCGTATTATTGCAGTTGATGGATTTAAAATTCATAATTTTCGCTTAAAATCCAATGAAAAGAAAGTACACTATGTCAAACTAGTACAATGTTTGATGCTATTAGTTGATATCATCCCACGAGTCTTATTTTCTCACGCGCAACGACCAAAAAACCATTGTGTTTATGTTTCCGTACAGAGTACCAGATTTCAAAAGCATTCAGAACAATAGACATCAAGTACAATGGAAAATTTTGAAATCACTGTGTCATTTTGAGCTGATGAGATGCAGCCTGTTGGATAGCGAAAAAAAAAAAGATAGTGTGATTTACCATGATAGTGTATTAGCTATTATGTTGGTTGTACATAGTGCATTAGGCATGATGTATACGACACAGTGGATTTCACTTCCGTTATTTTGCCCGATCTCTCTGGTTCAATCTGTGTACACTCAAATAGTGTAGTGTGTTGTGCATATTGCACATTGCGCATGTAAGTGTATGAATCAATCAATTGCCAAAATAAATGAGGGATGTCAAATTTAACGAAACGGATGACGTTAGTCGCTTTCGAACTACGAATACAATAATAATAATAATGGATTTAACCATTGCTAGCATATTTATTTGTCACAGCAGCCTACGTCAGAACGGCTGATGTTATTTAAGATCTAATAATATTTTCTGAAAAAAAAATTTATAATACAACTGCCAACCTGCCCAGACATTGGCGCCACAAATTAAATTCTTATTCACAGCCAACGAAAAGCTATGAAAATGTCAGAGAAAAGTAGCTGAAAATTTAGTGCGCCTGTGACAGACAATGTGAAACGTGAAATGTTCATCGTTTTCGCCAAATGAATATTGACACGGTTGCGTAGGTTAAGCACTTAACACTAAACCCCATACTCGAGCAAAGCAGAAAATTTCTCTAATTTATATTAAATGTGTCGCCTTTCGAAAGGAATTGAGTTCATTTCAGTACACAAAAACCTTCGGATTATAATTCCTTGCGCCATATCATATCCACGACGATTGAATGCAAATCGAAAATATAATTTCAATAAAATAATGTTAATAATTCGAATGACACAGAATCATATATTGTCTGAGTAGCGCATATTATTCGGCACGTGCTTCTTGCAACTATTCGTTCGGGGAAAAAAAACCACAACAAAGATCAATTTTTCTCTATCTCTCTTCATTTTAAAGTTTTGTTCAACTGTTTATTCAAGCACATGCAGTTTCTGTGGCATGGTGTAGCTAATGGTTTTTGTCATTGCATACTGAGCGAACCGTCACGTTGACGCTTGTTAACCATCTCGTGTAGAGTTCAATGTATCGATTCTGAAATTATTGTTTTTTTTTATGTTTTGAAGAAATGGCGAAAAGAGAGGAAAAATCAATCGAAACTCAAACCAAAACAAATGAATGCCTAAACAGCAATCAATGGCGAAGTTTTCCATTTAATGGATGGCATGATATCAAAAGGCATCGGGTCAAGCAACATGTGCGATCAAGATTCAAGATATTTGCTGTTGTTGCTCTTGTTGTGGCTCATGTCATTTTATTTTGTTTTGTTGCTTGTTGCTGCAATGATTACGAATTACAATCGAACGAATGGATGAATTAGAAATGAACAATCAACACAAACACAATCATACACTGTGATGAAAAGGCCTAACAGAAGTAGACGAAAATCAAATAAAGTCGATTAGCGTTGTTAGCGATTTCCTCGAATCACACAGGTTAATATCAAGTTTGTTGCACACACATATATATAACCATACAATATAATTGATGATAGGCAAATCTAAATTGTGCTTGTCATTCTTCCCTGGATTTGTTGTGTTTTTGTTTATTTTTCCGTCTCAATGAGATTTGGCTTTTGTTTTATTTATTTCGAAATGATCTTTTTCGCATCGAATAACATTCGAAGATGTTTGAAATTCGATTTATACGAAAAAAAAACCAACTCTTTCTTCTTTCGTCTCGTGGCGCAGGTCTTGAGTCTTGGGTGCTCATTGCTCATGCACACCACACACAGCCATCACCCAACACAACACCATTGATTTGTTTTTGTTTGCTTGTTCGGCGTGTGTTTTTTGTCTGTTGGAACTACAAATGCTGTGTGATTCATTTGGATTTTCTAGATTTGTTATTGTAAAAATGTCTGTCTCTGTTGATGTGGCTCTCTATTGATTGCATTGAGTAACGAATTCACTTGTGCATATTTGTGTATTGTGCATAACATGTGATTATCGAATGACGATGATCGTCGGATTTTTTTTTTCGTTTTATTTTCATTTGGTTGATGTTACTGTTTTGCACAACGGTGATTATGACAGTGTTGACTGTAGATTTTGTGTGCGAATACGAATATCCGATTTCAAATCACCAATGCATATACCCTTTATGCCAGTGTATTATGTTTAATTTGATATCTGATTAATATCAGTGGGTGGCCAATTTAAAATTTATTCACCATGGCATTACATTTAATTCGTTTCTGATCAGATCCAGTTCTCTTAGTTCATTTGTTTTCATTTGACTTGAAGATATTTCTTTCGGCTGGTTTTTTTAATTTCATTTATTGATTTCTTTTCCATTTGAATTTCATTTCTGTTTATTCGAAGTTGATCGATTCCACTTCGTACACTTTGGTATCATTTTTTTGTTCGTTGTTGTTGTTGTTGATTTCTGTTTTTTCATTTCTTTCTTTGATTTGCTCACTCTCGGAATCAAGTCTTTCATTGAATGAAAGAACAAGGCTCAAAACAGTTAAAACTAAATTACGTTGTCAATTAATCATTAAATGTGCCCAGTTTTCTCACGTGTGCACAGTGCACACTGCACACCATAACCAGTTCACAAATGCCCATTGACTTATATCAATTCCACAGAATCTGAAATGATAAAGAAAATAAAACAATTTTATTTTAATTCTTTGTCGTGCTGTTTACGTTTGCAATTTCTTGCCAATTACTATTCAATCCATTTTAATTAATCGGCTGCGGTTTGGATTGAATCGGATCGGTGGACTCAACATTTGTCGTTCAAATGATTTCCGTATCGCATACGAAGATAATAAGCATTGAGACAACAAAAAAACATTTGAATTGGTTGACAATTTTTTTTCTTCTTTACCTTTGCTCCTGTTTTAATGACGATTGCCACCCAGGTATTCCAGATTGAAATTTAAAAAAATAAAACAAAATCTAAAGTAGTCAAATCGGGCATCGAAACTGAGTGAGAGTCAATCAATGTACAGCAGACGGTTCATCATCATTTTACCGTAATCGACACATACAGCTACTAGCTAGTTGGTACTTGAAATCGGATCACCAGACTTCAGTGTTGCGCAAGAGTTCGAACAATTCTCAAAATCGAATTGGATGGGATGAGATGGGGTTCCAAAGCAAATATCAATCATAAATCACGACGCAAAAGTGAAATTTTGCTTTTTGGTTTCGCTTATTTAATACTAATCATTTCATTTCGCTCATTGGAAATGGAAACAAATCGAATAGCATTGTAATATGTGCATCACGATCATATCAATTTCTTAACCAGAAGCGAAATACAACGGTGGCCAATTTTTGATTCTATTATTTGATCAAAATGGAAGAAATGAAACTCAAAAACTCTTCACATCAAATGTATTTATTCCATGATCCAAAAAAGCAAAAGCCAAAATCAAAACAAAACAGTGAAAAAGTGAATACCGAAAGGTTGCCCTAAGGTAATCATTTTCATGTTATGTGTACCAAAAATTAACAGCGAAAAACATACACATTTTGTGTTTAATAGCTACAATGTATTATTTATAATATAATAGTTTGTTGATGGCAAAATACGACAAAACAATGGTCGGGAACGGGTTACAACAATTTTTATTGTTAGCTTTTTTTTTCGTTTTCTTTCTTTGTTCCCTTTCAGCGAAAGAGAATCGAATTGACTATGACATGAACCGCTGAACTATTTAACAAATCACCTTCACTTTTCTCCGTTTGATTTTTTTCAAAGTCTCTAAATAGTTTGTACAAAATAACGATGAACCAGATTCACTGTATTCGCCTCTGAACCTCTCCGATATTCACAAAACAGCATGAGCCGTGGACTGAATACTGAAGAATCAAGACAAGTTTTTATCGTTTTTTTTTTTTTTTGGTTTAGACAAAGCATCGGCAACAATTTCGTTGTCTATATGGTCTAAAATGTGATCGTGTTCGATCGTTTGCACAACTTTGCTTCGATTTGCTTCACCAGGTGAGACCGATGAGTTTTTTTAAAATCCATTTTGCTTCTTCGGTTTCATTATTTATTGGAAATTCAATTGGTTTAGTCCGAACTCTCTGGTTTCGGAGTCGAGCATTATGAAATATTATCTAGTGAAAAACAAACGGAAAAGTGTTTTATAGAAAATGTCTAATGAAAATAATTGCAACGACTTTTTTTGTAGCTTCCAGACTGGAAACCGACTTCACGACCAGCAACCAGTAAAAATAACGACGGTTAAATAATATTTTGTGTTATGTTTTTTTGTCCTTCTGCTTTCGTTTTGGAAAATAAAAGTGAATATAACGGTTACTATTTGAGTACTGAGTATTGTGTCAGCTGTGAGCGAACGATTATGCGGACCCAAAACGATGTGCTAAATAGAAACAATCGTTAGATCGTTATGAAGGCAATTCCATTCAACATTGAACTAAATTTTATTTATTGAGGCTTTATAGTTCAAATGGTTGTTGTTGTTTTTGTTATTGTTGTACTTGTTGTTGTTGGTTCGTATTATAGAATTATGATCATAAATCATTTTTGGCAATCGCTAAATGAAAGAGGAGAGTTTATGCATATGGCACTCAATTGCTGAAGACCAGCTGTGTTTTCAATGATCACGATCAATGGAATTGTTTTTCATTTCTTCGGATGATACCATGGCCTGGCGCCCAATTAAATTGCAATACATATTGCTGAACAATGGGATTTTCTAAAGTTATGAACTTTTGTTTGAAAAAGGATTGGCCATTGTTTTTGGCCTAAACCTGGAAAGCACGATAAGAAATAAGTGATTTTTTTTTTAATCTGTGCACTGCGCAACAATGTAGCATCATGCATAGACTCGCACTCTTTTTAAGGAAAATGATGAATTTTTTGTTGCATTCAAACCAGCCATTGAAATCAAATCATATAATGTTGACGACATCAACACCAGTCTAATAATGAGAGTGAGTGACACGATGAAGAAAGTTGAATTTAATGGACGAAACACAACATTGTAATCAATAAAAGTGAATAAGATTCATTTCAAATCAGGTGCATATTAAAGACACATATAAATATAAATATTTCTCGTTCTTCTCTTTCTCTCTCTTTCTGACGATTGTGCACGATGTACGTCATACGGATTCCGACCAATTTTATCGGATGCATTCGTATTTGTGGATTTTATTCTTATTACTCATGGCTATCGATTACCCATGATTCGTTGGTATGTTGTATGTGTTAATTGCATTTAATTTTAATTACAATATCATAAAAATGGATGATTACCTCGAAGGCCACTTTCAATTCTTTTAGTTTTATTGCATACCAACCATAAAATACGCATCCGGAACGAACAAAAAAGAAGACAACAGAAAGAAGAAATAAGCAAAATTGGAAATTTGATAAATGAATTGAAAAATTTCACACGACAATGCCAGCGACAATGTGCCCAATAGACCTGTACGCATGTGCATAAGAATAATCGGTATTCAAATCGAAACAATACAACAAAAAAAAAAAAACACTTAAAAAAGATCATGATGCAAACGAAATGAAAATGAAAATGGAAAAGGAAACAAAACTGAAGGAAAAAAGACAACTATTAAATATGGCTTTCGTTCATCCCATTGGAAAGTCGTTTTCAAATTTGAAAAATTTATTGCATTGGATTATAATTCATTTGAATGTATAAAGTGAGCCATCAAATGATGGTTAAATGATATTTCTATTCGTTTGTAGTTTTTTTTTCTCTCTTCTTTTTTATGGTTTTAATCGGATTTTTTTGTATGCCGTTCGGTCGAATCATCAATTGACGATTGATTTCATTTTAAGAATCTTTAAATATTCATCGTTTGAATGTTTGTCGAAAACAAAATCGTCAATTGGGGATTTAGTTACCAATGCAAAGTATTTAAAAGGGCCACGCAATCATTCGAAATTAAATGCGCTCAAAATTTATTGTCATCGATGCTGTAGGCCAACCAGCAAACAACAAGTTACATAAATAAACGTCAATTTTTACGATCGAACTTGTTTTTTTTGTTTGTTTGTTCATATTCATGGTTTTGATTTCGTTCTCATTTGGAATATATTTTTAATCGTCTTTGTTTGTCTTCTTTTTGACCAAATTTTAATTCAAATTTTTACAAAAAAAAAAAAATATTTATCAACAAAGTATGTATTATGTATCACCCATTTTTATAATCGATGCATGTGTGGTGAGCCCATCAACCATACAAAGTGAAATGATTCACTTGATTTTGATTCGAAAGATTTTGTCGTTGAATTTGTAAATTGGCGTCATAGCCATGGCATTCCCAATGAAAGAGTTGCTTCTGATGTGTGAACTGAATTTATGATGCAGTTTTTTTTTTATGGATATGTTGAACTGGTTTGGACATTTTGTCACAATCGTTTCGAAACAAGTGTCGTCTTGGACACTGAAAAACAGTCGGTGGTCATTTTTAATACCACTTGATTAGATATAAAAGTCAGTTGATCAACTTGCGCTCCGCTTTTGGTATCTTTTCTTTTCTTTTCTTTTGATTTTCATTCGACAATGAAATTCTCTTCATTGAATGATTATTATTATTATTATTTCCTGGCAATCGACTTTGACTGACTGAAGCACTAAGCAAAACACACTAAACACTGTGAACACCAATGAAATAATATTTGTATCTCGTTGTGATTTGCGTTTCGATTAAATTTTGAACAGAGTCCGATTTGTTTATGTGCGTGCAAATCAAATAAATAAATCAACAAAATAATAAATCAAACGCAGTCAAATTATTTAAACATGTAAAATGTCAAAATTGTTAAGATATATGGCGCATATTGCTCATAGCTATGAAAAGGTATGAATAGGCACTAGACAACGAACGAAATACGATTTGGAAAATTTGATTTTTTCCTTCTATTTTTATTCATTGTCAGTTGAAATGGCAATGGAATATGTTCCATGCCACAAAAATATCATTTCATCCAATGGTTAGGCATTTTATCTTGAATGGCTATGGAAATGTGGTTGTGCGCCCGACCAAAGTGTCGATCTAGACATTTTATATTTGCAGCTAATTTACATAAATGAATAATAATAATATTTTTTTTTTGCAGTTATTTTTTCTGTTTTGTTTTGCCTGTCAGTTTTGCCATTTATTGAGCCGAAGCTCCAGAGTAGTAAAACCGAAAGCCAAAACATAAGTGCATTGTGATTGCATTTTGATAAATGTAAATTAATTTTCAAAGTTCTGTGAAATCAAAGACTTCAGACATGAGCCATTCATTTAAACGAAAAACTTCAATTCATATGCCGTCTCATACTGTGAATGATTGCTTTAGCTCCAGTGTTTTGGATAACAATTTTAAACCGTAAAATAATTTGCAATAATCAACTGCTCAACAGAAATACATTATTCATTTACACACAATTTTGTTCCGTTTTTCCATTCTTCTTCTTCTTTTTCTTTTTCTTCTTTTTTCTCTTTTGTGTTTTGTTTAGCTGCTGTTGCTGCCCTCTTTGCATACTCTCAGTCAGTGGCTCGTGCCCGAGATAATTTTTCTAATTTGCAACTGAAATTTGGTATTCATTATGTTCCGATAGATGTTATCAGAATTTCGGTGTAAAAAAAATTTAAATCGCAAACAAATTATATTATCGCAAGAGGGAACTCAAAACGAAAAGCGACAGCAAAAATACGGTGCAATGAGGCGGCAATAAGCGGAACAGATGAATCAGAAAATGAATTACTTCGTTAACACTTAACAGGTTGTTGTTGGTCGCCCAAACATTTCAATATGAATTATTACAAACATATTGAAAATGTCTCGTTAAAATGTTCTTGAGGCAAATGGACCGGTTCATTTTGATTGTTTCAATTTGAAGCGTTCGCTGCATATACTATGTTACATAAGGTGTTGATAATATTGAAGTGAATTTAAATGCCAATTGCCAATGCTTAATGTTTTTGCCTCAATTCCCAATCATGCGTTGTCGCAATGCAAAAATTCTCATTTAAATGCAAATGAATCGCCAGCGTTATACACCAATATTTATCTTCATTCTGATCTTTCATTTTGCCATTTTGCTCGTGTGTCCTCTCTACTTTTCTCTTTCGAAATCTCTTTACTCTCGAAAACTGTGGAGACAGAAAACAAAAATTCAAAAAGCACACACACAAAAACATCCAATCAATTCGAATGCAATGCAGATACCACAAAATGGTCAGTAATTGATTTTCATTCATAAATTATTGTTTGCATTTCAGCAAACGAAGTAAAATAAAAAAGAAAGATCTTCGCTGAACTAACCAAAGGAAGAAAAAAAATAACGCAAGCGAAAACAGGTAAATTAAATGACCAAACACATCATATCTCAATGCGACACCGTTCAATTGGCCAATTCAAAATCCAAATGAGTCGCTTAGTCGCGTGTTTAAAGTTATTTTTTTTCTCTTAATCTCTTTGTTTCACATTATTATTATCGTTATTATCAATTGGAGTCTGACAGTGTCAAATTAATTTCAAACATTAAAACCCATTCACATTTTGATATTTGTTGATTTCATAGAGTCAAAACTGGATTAAAAATGGAATGATAGCATGCAACTTGAGCATGCGAAATGTGCATTGTGCATAGATTGCATCGAACCACCAAACATTGTTTAGCACTTTTTCATTCTCCCATTGCAAATTGCAGTCAGATTTTCTAAATCAGATCACATTGTCCGTGATCCATGATCCCCGATATGAAACATGAAAAATTAATTCTGAGCATGTTATTTGGATATTTGCCTGCCATTTAGTTTTCTTTACTTCCTTTGCATTCTTCGCGTTTCTCTTTGAGCATTTGAAATATTTTCATTTTTGATCGAAGCAATCAAAATCGAAAATTCCAATTGAAAATGGCTCAAAGATCTTTAGGCTTTTTGTTGTTGTGCCGTAATCGTTGTCGTCGTTAAAATGAATTAGGACAGTCAACGATAAATTGAAAACATGCGTGTTAACTGAATAATTACATTAGTTTTCGATTTCGTTTTATTTTTGCGAACTAGTTTCATGTTTATTGCTTTCTATCGAATAATAATAATAATAAAAATTCGAAAAACCGTACATTATCATGTTTCGTGTCAAAGTAATATTCTCGAGACGTCGAATACGGCCAAAAGAAATGGAAAACAAGACATTCGAAAATTAGCTGGCAACGGTGACAACAACAGAATTGTTGGCTAGAATGCCGCAGAAGAGAAGCAACAAAAGTGAGAAAAATACAACAACAACAACAACAACAATGACGACATTTAGTCATAAAGCCACATTAGCACTTTGGTCTTGAGTTGAATATTTAATTTGCGTTTGCCTTTTTTTTTCTCGCTTTATTCATTCAACATATTGTTAGCTTGTAATTACAACATGTAATTACATTGATATTGCAAATGGTGTAAAAAATGTCTTTTTCTTGTTCGAAATTTCCGTTTTTATATTGAAACAGGCCTGACCGAAACTGACCGCTTGGTATCCCGAATCGAAGAATGGATTTGAGCAAGAATTTCTCATTTGTTGGATTTGATGGAAAGTATTTATATGAGTCGTTATTTTAAATGAATAACTTGATTTTGATTGGAATTCAATAATAATAATAATAATAATCATTGAAGGTGGCGACGTCGACATGACCGAATCTATCGATCTTCATTATAATTATGTCATAAATAAACACATCACATCACGTTTGTGCAATTGCTTGGCTTAGCTGGCTCTTGATTCGGTGTGTAAGGTACACAACAAAGATATTTAATTTGGTTCAATGCACCACAATCGATAGAATCAGAGCGCAGAAAAACTTATGGAAAATTGCACATTACACATTAAATAATACAATATTATGCGCATCTGATAAATATTTATAGAAAAAATTGCTCAAGTTTTTGAGATGAAATAATTACGTTCTGTTTTTCTTTTTTTCTTCTTCTTTTCGTTGTTGTGCTGTATGCAACAAGGCAAATGGAAACAAATTAAGTTTAATTGGATTTCGTTCGATGCAAAAGCATCAAATCCAATCATGTTCAATTTTTTTAATTTTACAAAATAGAATACTGAAAATGGGAATTCCGGTGCCATGGGAGCGGGGAGGCCAAAGGCTGAACGATGGCACAATCCATGTGAAACCATCCACTTTGATTAATTGAATTTTAATAAATTTTTATTCGATTTATGCCATTATATGATGTGGTTTTTCGTACGTTTTTTTCTTCTGTGGCCTGTGTGCACTCACCACTGTAATGAAAATTTAATTCAATCAGCCACAACATCAACAATCAACATTCATAGAAGTAGTTTTAATACACATATCCGAGAGAATTGAGTATTGAGCATTCGATTGGTTGAATGTGCGTGTTGTTTGGTGTGCAATGTGCGCTGGTTTTTTTTCTGTTTCTTTTTTTTGCATCGAAAAGCAATCTGATGATGATTATGTAGTCGCATCGATGTGCTGAGAGCGTTGCAAGAAGTAAATCGCGATCGCACAGCATTTGCCCAAGGAACATATTTCATCCGTGGGAAAATCAAAACAAGTGCATCAATCAAGTCAAGATTTACACGTCCATCGTACTCGTGAGCATTGCAACAGCTGGATAATTGCTGCCGGTTCAAATCGTTTCTTTTTTTTTACTTCGTTTTCTTCTGTTTCGCTTTACTTTTCTTTCCATTTGGTTTGATTTGATTTGGTTCGGTTTAGTTTAGTTCAATTCGTTTTCCTCGTAATTTTTATTATCGTAGAAAGCCCAAATGAAATGAGTGTGTGTCTGTGTGTGTGTGTGTGTATGCTTTGCACAAACAAATCTTGACGGACGTGCAGAAATGTGTGCAAAGTGCACAGTGTGCACTGTGCACACCATACACATTACACCGCCCGATTATAAATGCACGGTCTTGGATCTTGTAATGTGCATTTTCAACGTAACTCCCGTTTACATTGATTAGTTCAAAAGTGATGGTCGATCGTCTTACGAAATATGTCGCTTTAAGATAGACAAAACAGAAAACAACAGCATGAGTAATTCGCTCTGTTCCGTTGCCCGTTGTTCAAATTTCTCAGTTTTTTACCCGATTGATCGCAACTCAAACCAAAAACACAATGCATGAGAAGCCTAGGTACAAAATTAACTGCCAACCATAAATGTGGATGGAAACATTAAAACAAAATGCTAGCCGATTGGTAATGCAGGTGCATTGAGGTATTGAGTTTGGTTTTGCATTCTTCTTCTTTTTTTTTGTTACTCTCTTTCGCTCTCAACGATGAATTCGTGTTTAGCTATTAAATCGAGTACATGATTCCAATGAATCACAATTGGAAGTTATTATCGCGCCGTTTCGCGTCTAACGTTTTTATGTGATGTAAATATTATTTGTGTTTGAGTCTCGTTCTTCTTGCGTTTTCTGGATCTCAAATTGGCACGTACCTATGAATTAAAATGTTTTCTATACAGACGTTTATAATGAATTTTTTTTTTAGTGCATTGCACACTGCAAACTACACCAGATACAGAGCATTTAATATTCTCATTGGTCAATGGTCAAGCATCAAACATAAAATGAATCAAATGAACGAACGAAAATTGAATTTATTGTGCATCAGTGGCCATTCATTACAATTATATGTATTTGTATTTATCGTGATCGTGAGCCTTTTTTTAAAGATTTTTTCATTTTCCATCGTTCCCATTAATATTATCGATGATGTTTTCCATTTAATTATTTCATTTGAAACAGCGTGTATACGATATCAATGCAATCGCCTCCAGATCAAAAACATATTGATCTCTTTATATTGTGATGATGATGATGATCGTTGTGAAACGCAGGTCTGTAGCAGAAAGTATCCAATCGAAACTGAATTAATTAACATCGAACAAATATATCATTCTGAAAGATTCATGTTCAAGGACTGGCCGATTACGGCAAAATATAAAAGGCACCGACACCGACTTTAACGAAATTGTCAAAGATATTGTTGCATTTGAAAGAGAACCGCGCTCTGTCAAAATGGACATGGATAAATATGCGTTTTTTATTTGCAATTTTCCTTTTTCTTAAATGAAAACATCATAAATTACCGATATGAGGCATCTCAATCAAAATGGCTATGAGCGCCGTCGCAACCGAGCAAACGATGATGAAAAACAACGAAATTCTGTTATGTTCTGTCCTAATATTTTCGCAATTGCGTGCATCTTCATTTCATCGATCTCTTTTCCATTCATTTCCATTCGCAAATATCTCATTCACAAAATGGTTTTATTATTTTTTGAATGTGGTTAGGCCATGCGGCTGATATTTTCGTTTTTTTTTTGTCTACTGTGAACAATATTTATAATTTGTGTCATTCATTGCAATGGCGGCAACTTGAACTCTTTAACTATCTGTGGAATCGAAACCGTGATCAAAATGAATGAAACACGATCGGAAGTCTGAGAAAATGTTCCGATTGGAAATGCCGTAATTGAATGTAATAGTTAATACCGTGGTGATGTCGTTTTACGAAATTCTAATTGCACGGAAGAGTTTGATACTGTAATGTCCGTGCCAAATACCATTTTACAGGTTACCCACGAATAATATTATAATATTACATCACCGTTTACTCTTTTTCTTTTTCAAGCCATTCCGTTGAATGTCTTTTCACCAGAGACGCTCAATTCGATTTTTGTTAATTTTCATGGTTTTTTTGTTTTGTTTTGTTTTGATGGCGCATAGTATTTAATGTTGTTGTCTCGGTGCTAACAAGCTAAACAAGCGTTTTGGTATTTTCGCCAATTTGGACATTTGATTTCGTGGAGTGCTCAATGCTCAATTACGATCTTTTTCCCATTAATCATGTGCATGAGCAACAAATCAACCATAAAATACACCTTCGTTTTGTATACATTTAAAATTGGTTCTCGGTTTATTTTTCCATTCTCGGGCGAATCTTTTACAATCGTTTGGTGGTTCGGGTCCGGCTGCAAAAAGACGATTTTGAATCTTAACAGAGGGAAAAATAATAAGAACCAAAACTATTACACAAATTGCCAATTTACAAGTTGATTTTAATCTGATTTTGCTGGAGATTAGATCTGAAATGTAATGCCAAAATAGCAGCGTAACACTGACATACCCGAAAAAATGCGACAAATAATGAATGGAGGGGAAAAAAGGCATTCTATGAACTCTGAATAATCGACGATCACGATTCTGAATATGTTTGCGAAATCGTAACTTATGGTTTTTTTTGATCGAATCTGTGAATGTGTTCTGGTTGCCTTTTGATTTACCAATTTGCTGGCCATGTTTTTTTGTTGTCTTCACGAAATTCAAATCAATTTTTGCTCCACCATCGAGGCATATCGGTGGAAGATAAATAGCAAAATAGTAATAAATGAGACACTCAACACATATAAACTTTAAAAAGTCAGACCGGCAAGGTGAAAAGTCTGAATAAATTCCAAACATGCCAAAAGTACTCTTCACACAAATGACTATTCAACCTGTACAAACAACTGTAAATTTAGTGCACGAATTCCAAAACTGAGTCAAATGAAAATGTTTAAATATCAAAGCATAAGCGAGCAGTTGGGCGGAAAAAAAGCAGGCTGGCCTCTTTAATTGAAGAGCCGACCGAAACAGGGCAACAAAAAAACAACTCTCAAAACAAAAAAACAGTCAAACAATTTCGATGAAGTAATTAAAGCACACGAACTATTGCATAATAATTGGTCGAATTGATCTTTTTTTTTTTTTTTTTGAAGCGTCGCTTTTACGCTGTTGTACGGTGATTAACACGATTCATTGGAGATTTAATACTTGTTAATTTGATTTTCGATTTTTAGTTTTCTACTTGAATTTGCTCCAAAGGAAATGAATGACTATGTTCAGCCCATTTGTGCACACGCAAATTTTCGTTTCGTTGGCAATGCAGAAAAATGAATTGAAGACTTCTAAGTAGACAACATAAGTGAAGTAGACAACATATCGATACGCATCACACTTTTACTAGGGATTTGACGAGACGAGGGAAAGTCACTTTATTTCACTTGATTTGTTCGATGCAGAAGCGTTGGTGGTTTGCAATAAGATCGCTTCGTTGGTAAAATACACAACTTGAATGGCCGAATGCTAGATCAATATCATCAACGTATATAAATACGATTTATTACTAATTCGTTTGAAATTGAAAACGAACCATCGTCACTTGAAATATAATCTCAAACACTTATATCGTCGATGGTCTTTCGTTTGATCATTTCTTTGAGGCCTCTTCACTTTTCATCTACAATTGTGCTAAATACAGATATCGCTTACTCGGCAAAAGAACACTCAAAAAATGAAAAAAAAAAAGAAAAAGAAAAACTAATCAAAGAATAAAAGAAATACAAAATTATAATTGAAAAATCATCATGGCTATTGGAGCAAAGGCACGCACATCGCACATTTTTACATAGCGGTTCGGCATACCAAAAAGAATGAACCAAACAAGCATTATCTTCGATTTGATTTCAACGTGTGCGAGAAATTTCATTTGTTGCACTCGGAGCTCAAACAATAACAATAACAACAACAACAATCATTGCTACGTATTAATCTGTGTACACTGTACACTTCATTTATGTAATGTCAGTGCATTCCATTTTGTTCTTTCTTTTTTACTCTTTTACGTTTTTCTGGCAACTGTGTCGGTACGGACTTTTTTCTCTCGATCTCGATTCGGTTTGTTTTTGAAATGAATTTGAAGGGAGCCGCAAAATAAATACCAAATCAATCATCTTCACAAAGAACTGATTCAGTCTTCGGTCAAATATACATCTCTTTCAATCAGAGGATTAAAAATTACCCATTTCAATTCATACACATTTTTGCATTTCGATGCGCAATAAGAACATCATTCAAATTCAAGAAAAAAAAGATTATTATTTTTTTTCTATATTGTGTGCATTAAATCGATACACTTCAAATACAATGCCAATGAGATTATTGTTTAATGATTATTACGTTTGTTTCAATGTGGTAGGTCGGAAAAGAAATGAAATTAAAACGAAGCATTGAGTATTCTTTGACCTGTTCAATTTTCATCGTTTCCAACAAGGTAAATTTACGAGATTTGTGTTTTCAGAAAGAATCTTTGTAAGAAGATCGAAATAATTTGATAAACAAATTCCAGGCAAACAGTTTCAGAATTCTTTCGGTAGCTCGAGGTGTTTGAAATCAATCGCAATATCACCAGAGCAACACAGTGAAGTGATCACAAAAATGACAGAATATTGCAATCCAATGAAGCCATCAAATTTCGAACAAAAAACATTCCACGTTATAAAACGTGTTCTGATATGTTTACTTCTGTCATTGTTCACATTTTCTGTGAATGAATGCCGATACAAAATAAATCGATGATGCGAAAAGATGCATTCATTTGAAATCGGCAATCGTTTGAATCGACAAAATGCAATGCATATTTTCGTTTTGCACTGAAGTTGTCTTAATCCCCCAAATGAACTTGTGCCATGTGCGTGAATAGATTGAATTCGAGTGGCTTTTCTTTCATTATAGTTTTTTTTCCATTTCAATATGAAACTTTTTGTGCCTCTAACATTTGATCTTTAACAGCACATGGTATGTATAATGTATAATGCACATTGCATCCATTACACAGACTCACGCGACGGCATAAACCAAAACAGATTAATCATCACGTCTGATTCATTCAATTTTATATTGCAAAACGATCCGACTAATAGATCATTCTGTAATATAATTTCATTTTAAACTCGAATTTAATTTGGTTTTCGTTTTCGTTTTTTGTTTTGTTAATCTCCTCATGCATTCGCTCAAAAGCCAAAGAAAACTTTTAATATTTTGAAAGAAAGATCTGGAAAGGCGAAAAAATAGTTGAGCCGACATCAATGGCATGTGGAAGACAATGCGCACAGATCGTTGATCACGAAGATTGTGTGTACAGATCATGGCAGTGTAATGTTATCGCTTGATTTGCGGTTGGTTTACGTGAGTATTGAGTATGTTTGCCGATCAAATGAATGAATAATGAATAATGATTATCTGCAGATTCTGCTGATTATTGTGGTAAATGCATCTTTATTAAAACATTGATCAAATGATCATAGAATTCGGTACCTTTCATGAGATTACATTATTATGAATTTCGTGTGTATGTGTGTGTGTGTGTGTGTGCTGAATGTGCCGAATGCCAGGAGTACCGTGCGCAGTGCACAGAGCTGGTTTCAAAATAATTTTTATTGATCTAATGCGACAATCCTAACGGCTCTCGACAAACACAGTACATTATTTAGCGGTATCGTTTGACATTTCATTTTGTGCATTGTGCATGATTGTCGTTATACCGTTGACTAAGTGAACGAATTGGAATTTAACAGCCAGTGCATTTTCCCATGAATACGAAGAGAGTCTTCTCCGTGAATAAAAATAATATAATAATAATTGTTGGACTCGTTCGCTTAATCGTTCAATTATTCTTTTCCTTTAATATCTGCGATTTAATTGGGAATCCCAAGGTACTGTGCCAGTGTGCGTTCCCTTCTATCGGTCATTGTGCCGCTATGAATATTTCAAATATCAATACATCACCATGGTCGTACGGTTTCAATTACAATTTTTTCCAATTGAAACACATTCAAAGTTTGGAATTCTTTCTTGTTGATCTTTTTTCTTGCACCACAAAGTGTCCACCAAGTCTCAGACATTTATGTTACAATTAAATTAATAAACATATTTTAGATTTAAATCGAAGATACTGAACATTTAGATTAATATGTTTACATTATTGCATTATTTATGCACACCAACAAATCTATTTGGTTCTGGTCGAACCGTTGCAAGAATATGCACGAATAATATGATTTGAAGGAAAAAATAGCACAGAATCAAACGGAACAGTGTATGCAACAAAAGCAAATTATTATCGCTATAACCAGAAAGCAGTCAAAACATTTAAAATTTATTGCCAACTAATAGGTTTCGTATATCAATTTCGAATGGATTCATGCGAATTGGCTGTAGTCCCATTCATGTATTACCATTACGGTCATGGATTATGGCTGAAAAAAGAAAATTGATTGGACCAAAACTGGTCCAGTATCCGACGCCAGCCGCGTATCAATGGATGTTTGAGTTAGATTTCGGTATCGAATCCACAATCCACAATCCACAAGCCCGTTTATTGCTTATGCCAACCGAATCTGAACTAAATATTTGCTTGGCAATTTGTAATAGTTTGAATGCCGTTTTCATTTCATTCCAAATAAGATAACAGATTGCTATCATTTGATTAGAAAAATAAATCGAAATAACCATTACGTTAGCAGACTCCATTGCAAGTACTAACTGGCTTTAGGTATGAGGTATGAGGTATGAGTTATGAATGATAAACTGAATATATATCTTTTAACATGTTTCACATTTTGCGTATGTTCGCAATATGCATTCACTGCATTCAAAAAATTAACCTCGACAATTCCAAGGAATTGATTTTGCCTAGCCTCAAACGGCTTTGTTTTATCAATATTGCTCGATTCCTAGGCGATTTGAATAATAATATCGAAGCCAACGATCTTAACTCTGGTAATGTGCAATTTGTAATGTAAATATTTGAAATTCATTTTAATTTTGAAATAATTTGTTGTAATTAATCCGAAGTTGTTTAAGCTCCATTTGTAATGAATGTTTTCATTTTTATCAGATTGAAATTTAATCGACGATACGTGATACACAAAACGATTGAGAAATATTTGAGTGTGCATCTGGTTTTTCCTTTCGATTTCAATGAAACACTGTATTCACGACCATCAAACTATCGAATATTGAGTGCCACAAGTGCGTACCAAACTGATATTTGATTCGTAAACAAGATAAAAATCTACAATCTTTTTTGGCAGACAATGAGACAACAATCCTTTATCTGATTGAATTGCAAAAAACATGCGCGGTCTCTCTTTGAACAGGTAAATTACATAATGTGTAACAATGTGCAGAATAATTAGTTTAGCAACTGGTTAAACACATATTCCACAATCCGTTAGTCCACATTCCGGATCCCGACGACCGACAACCGACAGCCAACAACTATACCATTTGAATTACTTTTACTTTCCACTAATTTGGAAAATGGTTTCGATTCCGATGCCAGTTGTTGTTTTCCGCATATAAATCCAATTGTTTTTGAACACATATAAGGAGCCTTCGATCACCCGAAATGGTAAATCCATTTTTTAAATTTATATTTATTTTTTAAACAATTGCGTGACATTTTCATTTTCATTTTTTTTTCTTTTTAATTCGTTTAAAATGAAATTTATTTGAGTGTTGGTTGAAGCATGGCATTTTTAAATTCGATTTTATTTGTATGTTGTGCAACGCATGCGGAAAATTACAAAGAATGAAATGAACGCATTAACAATTCTATAATGCAATTGATGATCGAGCGAAAAATAAGAGAGCTTTGGAATCGTTTCGATTGAACAACGTCAAACGATTCTATGGGCCAATGAAGCAAACGCTATAAAATATCGAAAGATTGGTCACAAAAGAGCCGCACATGCTCTCAATCCTCAATACCGTTTGATGGTTCAGTGAAAAATATAAAATTTTATATCAAAATACACGATCTCTGTTTCGCCAAATGATTCAATATCCATTTATGTTCATGCAGTTGGCTCAGGTTTTGTTATTTCTTCTATTTATTAGCACCACCACGCGTAACAATGTTATTGGAAAATTGAACTAAATTCGCAATGCAATCACAATTCCAATGGAATACGTTTTGGTATTCACATTTTTTTCTTTTTTTTATTATAAATATTTCTTCTTTTTTTTTTGTCGATTGGTGATTAGTGTATTATTACCATCTTGTAAATATCACGTACTTTGGTCTTCGAGTTCAATATGTGTGTCGTACTTTTTTATTCATATATGTTCAGTGTTCAGTGTTCAGTTCGGTTCGATTAACCGAAGAGACAACGAATGTACTTTGTATCAAGACACATTCGAATCAAAGTCGTAAATAAAGATAAGAATTGAATGAGTGTGCATATTGTGCTCACGGACGCGTGCGCGCGCTCTCTCTCGCCCGAACCAAACAAACAGCCATCCAAACGACACATAACATGTCAACCCCTCACCGTTTTCCTACACATGACCAAAACTGAAATTTATGAATATTTCAACATTCCGATTCTTATTAATTGTAAGCATAAATTCATTCTAAGCTCTTGGTTTTGGAGGAGAATGTATTTTTATGCACCTCACAACATGGTGAATGTGGCCATTCCATCGTCACTACATTCAAATGAACGATTCATGATTAGACCAACAAAAAAAAAAAAAAGACCGTGAGTTTTTTTTTTACTTTATTCAGCTTTGCAATTAAAAGTACCGCGATGGGCTTCAATGCTCGACATCCAATCCCATTCACAATTTACCAGAAAAGTCTTGACTCGGCATCCGCACGCAGTCACAAATAACAGCGACATTAACAGAAATATCAACATCAATAAAAATTGAACTTATAAAAGGAAAACTTTTAATCAAGCGAAACGATTTTAAGTACGTGCACACATCGTATGAGTACTGAGCACAGAGATGCAGTCGGTGTCTGCTATAAATGTTGACATGGAAATCCTATTTTATTTTCGATGAAATAAATTTAAATTAAGCCGCTCGGTTCTGATAAAACACACACACACACACAAAGCATATGAAGAGGCATGATGTACACTTTTGGCTTTTGAATTTTGCTGATTACTTAAGTGTATCGTGGCTTGATGTAGATTTGTGTGTCATAAATTGTGTGATCAAATACTGCATGCACATTGCACACCGACTACAAATAGTTCACATAAATAACAGTCCATTCCTATTCACTGTTCAGAATTTTGTACGCATATCGTAATATTTTGTCCGATGTCCGCTGTCCGGTGTTGCAAAACACATGAACATCTAATTTTGGGTTAATGTAATATAATATCAGTTTGGCAGATAATTTGTGTCTGTTCTTTCTTTTTATGATGCTTTTTGCGAAAACTGAAGCTGATAATAAAATGCATCAAATACTACACTATTTGGTTAGTTTTGTTCAATGGACAATTAATGAAATCAACATAGTTTAGCATCAAACATGTCGTAACCGAAGCGATGGAGGTCAATTTTTTTTCGGTTCGAAACTGGACACACACAAAAAAAAAAAAAGGAATCGCAACAAATGCAAAACAAAGTTTTGTTGAATGTTTTGATCTTCGGTAGCGATACGTGGCTGAACTGCCGACAGATTTGATGGTGGTATCGATATTTTCATGCTCACATTTCACATTCAGTTCCATTTGTTTCAGCTCTCACATTCAATTGAACCGATTTGAGTATTTCGTAAATGCAACAAATCGTGACAACCTCAGCATCCATTAATCTTACAAAACGTTTTGAAATAGAAATTTATATTTTATTTTGTTGTTTGAAATAATAAATATCGCATTGATTTTGCGGGCATTTCCATATCTCTATCGAATGACAAATTCCATAATCGTTGGCCAAAAATCTGATGGAGAAAAAAAAATTCAGCTAAATTCGCATTTAAACGGCACACACCAAACGAATAAATATGATAAAGTATGAATCGATGCAAGCTCATTTGTAATTAAAATTGAACACCACTGACAAAGTGAGAACCTTTTATTTTGCTCCCGTACCGTATTCGATTTTATTCGTGCATTCATAAAAGCCCGAAGAGAATGACATTCACAACATTACAAAAATATAATAATAATATTCCTCGTCGATGAAAAATAATGAAAAAAGCAAACGAAAAAATATTCAAACTTTGAATCCAAATTGCCAATCACTTGCATTTAAATTGCACAGCGCCAACGAATAGACTTTTTTTTGAAAATGGCAACTTGTAATTTATATTTTACACTTCTGTCTCCATGCGACACACAACCAAAACCTCTAATGGTAGTTTTCTTTTCATTTTTTTTTTCTTCTCTCTTTTTTCTAAATCAAATGTGATATTTTGTATTTACTATTAAATATCGAGTGAGCTGGTCCATTTAATCGGTTTCAAACGCTTCACGGCCACAAGTGCAATACTTGAATTATTATTAAAAATGATGGAGAAACGAAATAACGTTTATTACCTGTCGCCGGGACTTTGTCTATCGAACATTGTAAAGTATATGAAACACTAAAGGCCAATCGATAGATTTGTATTGGTCTCCGGTGCATATTATTTATATTGTAAAATATCAAATATTTGTTTGCATCAATGAATATAAATTATAAAAAAAAAAATTTTTTCTTTCTTTTCTTGCAATTGCGTCGCTTTGTGTTCGATGAAAACGCCACTGGTTAGAGAGGTGTAAATATTTTATTTTTTTTTCTCAAATCGTCACGGGAGAGCAAGAGATACAATTGAATCGTGCAAAATGATCGGATCGGTCGATCGATCGCAATTGCAATTCAAATCTCAATACGCCACACGTCGAAATGGATTTTATTTGAAAGAAGAAGAAAAAAAACAACAACAGAAAGACTATTTCTTTGAAGAGGGCAAGTGCAATATTCACGTTAAAATGATCATTTTAAAATGCCTCGCGCTGTGACTTTTTCAATGCAATGCGACGATATTCTTTTCAATGCCCTAGTGGTTTACGTTGCCATCATACATATTATAATAATATGATACATTGTACATCGAACATGAAACACAGCAGTGTTTCAAGATCTACATCATCACTTTCGGCAGACAAATCCATTCGGTTCAATAAAATGGTGATAATAATAATAATAATAAGTGAGCAACAAAAGGTGTTCCATTCAATTTTCGAAGAAGTCATTGTCACCATCAGTGTCGTTCGGCGCTCTTCTATGGAACAATACGGAAAATTTTCCAATTAAAGAATAAAAGTCCTTTAACCAAATCATTATTGAACCATATCGATGGGGTCTATGGGACCGCTTAAAGAATACTTGAATCTCTTGAAGCGATTGACTTAAAAATAATTGCTTCATTAAACAGCAGCGTGTTCAGTTAATCTTTAAAGACGGAAATCAAATCAAATTCATCGAAGAAAAGTGGTCATCATTAAAATGAAACCATATAATAGAAAATGATACAGCCGCAGGAGATTCCATTCCATTCCATTTCATGCCATACAATTTCATTGCTAGGCTATTTTATACAATTTCATGTTTATTAAAACATTGATATCGTTTCATATGGTACATTCGTATTCGCATTTGGATTCGCATGTGGCGCTTTATTTGCCATACTTGGACATTGCTTTTTGTAATGGAAATTTTGTGTTTTATGTTTTGGTGATTGCACAACTTTGGTGCCGGTGAAAAAGATGTGGTGATCGCAATATGGTGATGGTTGGATAGTATGGTACTATTTACTAGAATTTCAAGTATAATTTGTATTACATTATTATATATTGAAATTGAATTTGTTATTTGCTATACATATGAAAAACTTATTCGTCTTGCCCGTTGCCCGTTGCCCATCCAAATATCAAAGTCAGCCAGAAATGTGTAAAATCTGTGTCCATCTAACGGTATGCAAACAACCGCAATATGATCGCAATAACACACTTTTCATGCACGAAATACTCCAACTAAAGTCAAATCAAAAAAAATATTATAATAATTCAAAGAGAAAAATCGAAATCTCCCATGTTGGCCATAGATCAACAGATTTTTAACAGTGCTTCCTTATGCAATCGCACGAAAACTAACAAATTTAAATTGCATCGCTTCGGATTGTCGGAGTGAAGCGATCGTGTGATGATGATGATGGAGACGACGATGGCGATGATTATTTTCATTTCAGAAATTCAACCGGCAAAAAAAAATTATGGCAATCGAAAGAGGCGATCGTCGATTTTTTCTTACATTCGAACCGCCAAATGCCATATGTTGAATGCTCATGATTGCGAATATGATCGCTGATCGCTGATCGCTAATCACAACTAATAATTTTGACAGTAGCGAAATCCGCCTTGAATTCACAAATTTATTCATGCGAACATTAGTTTTGTTCTCTCTCTATCTATCTATCTTT
>GL501417.1:322566-361364 GCA_000149185.1 Mayetiola destructor
AACTAATCGTTGATAGACTGAAAACAATATCAAGCATCGAACGCCCACGCACAGATTACACACATCAAACCACAAAATCTTTTGATTACTCTTTATCTGATAGCCTCAAAAGTTCATTGCTTATTTATATCCGAAAATTCCCCATTTGTTGAACTCTCTAAGGCAAGCGATGGCTCGAAGTGTATTCCATTCCAGTAAATTATAAATTTTCATATCTTCTCACAAGTTGCTCAATTTCGATGATAAATAAATTTATCAAAATTGATTGTTGCCCATAATTGGAAACGAAGAAGAGAAATCACATCACTGAAAGGCTTAAATGAACAGCAAAAAAAGAATAAGTAAATAAACGACTAAAATTTATTCATTGGCAAATGATCGTGTCATTCATTTGCTAATTTATAATATGATTATGTACAAAGACCTCGATATGAATGGACAATCTTCGATTCGTTTCATCGTTGTTGTCATCGCACATTTATTAATTTTTTTCAATTGACAATTACGAATTGCCAATGTAGAAACAAAAAAGATCATATTATGAGAAGAGAAACTGAGAACGATAGACGACTGCCTATTAGACGCAACATGCTCTAGCACCCACTTTAATTAATTTATGTCATCGATATTACTGCATTTGCATGCAGCAAAAAAAAAGAAAAGAAAACAAATAAAAATGCTTGCAGCAAATGAGCATTACATTGGACTTATTTGACTGTTAGCTGTTTAGCTGTTGGCCATTCAAATCGATTCACTCCCTCTGATGTCTAGGAGTAGTTTGCATTTACAATTTGATTGTTGGCAATTGTAATAATAGCATTCAAACGATTTTAAAAGCAACAAAATTAACAACAGCAGAGAGAAGAAAAAATGATCGCTGACAAAGTGTTTAACGTAAAGGTAAATGCTTGTTACTCATTGAGCTTACGCCTTGCAGTTAAATACTCGATCATTTTTGCTTGTCGGTGGTTTTACAGAAGCACGCACTGTATGCAATGGTGAACAGGGTGAGGAGAGGGAGACAACCGAAGACCGCAGTGAGAATTAACCAACGATCAAAAAAAAAAATGTGAACAGAGATGGAAAAAGAAAAGATCATTGTATATGATTCGATTCCGTTCACTGTACACTGTACACTGTACAATCTATATCTATAAGTGGCAATTGAATAGCATATTATTACCATGATCAAGCGTGCGCGCAACCAACAGCATCGTCATCGTCACAATATTCAAATATACACATATCACAGCCACATCGCAAAAGCCAACAATTTTGATATTCAATTATGCAAATGATGCGAAGAGTGGAAATATGAGGTTGAGTGTGACTAAATTGTTCTCTTCAATACTTGTGTGTATTTGCGTACGTGAAGTGGACGACGTCAATTTTTTTTCCTTCTCTCTTGCTCTCGCTCTCTGTGTGTGTGTCTCTCTCTCTCTCTCTCTTTGGCTAATCTTCCTGATCATTGTTGCGGCTCTTTAGCTCTTCATTTGTAACGTTTAGTCTGGCGGAACTTTGTGTTGATTTATCTATTTAGATTCATTAGGCAACAACACACATGAGTGTTTGAGCTTTTGTTAATTGGTTGTAGCAGGTTTTATGATCGATGTATTTTCAACTCATTAGAACTATTTATCACTTTATCTTGATTCGGTCGATCAAATGAATTTTGCGCTCAAAATAATTAATTTCTTTTTTTTCTAAATTTTCTTTTTTTTGTTGTTGCTAAATTTGATAAATCTTTATCTAACTTCGGAATTTGAAATCGTTTAAGTAATTAAATGAAGAGATAGCAAAACTCTGAATTAGGAGAAATTTGATTGCTTATTTTGGAAGGCGCATATGCCATTAACCTTTGATGATTTGTTTTTCGTTTCCAAAAATGCAATGCAAAAAAAAAAACGAATTCACCAGCAACACAAAAATCAAAAATGTGAGTAGTAAAGAAAGAATAACAAAACGAAGAAAAGAAGAAAAAAATGCACGAAATTAACGAGCGCATCTCAACAAATAAAACCTTAATTATGATTAATAACAGACCAATAAATGAATACTTAAAATCACCAACACAATGAGAATTTGTACAAATAAAATTCGATTTTTGGTGTGCCGGCAAACATCGATCGGATTCTTTTTTTTTCTTTCACATTTTGTTCAATGTTTTCTTCCGTTATTTGTTCAATTGGAATTTTTTTGTGTAAATTTTTCATGCTCTGTGTGCTGTGTGACCTGTTTAATATCATGTCGCGTTCATTATACCAATTTTATTTTCTCCTAATTCATCATCCTTTGAACGATATTTCTTGGTCAGATATAAAACACCAAATGTTCCACTGTTTTTTTTTTTTTTTTGATTTTTTGTTCGTTGTTTTGATTTCGATTGCTTGCGTGTTCACTGTTTGCTGTCCAGATCATTAAATTGTATTCCAAAGTATTTTCATTTTTCTCTTTCTCTGTCTCTCTCTCATTGTGCTGTGTACACTTGCTCAGCGGACGATGATCAGAAGAAAATGAATTAAAAATATGCCAATCGTTTTTTCACATCGTCACTTGAAAAATTAACAAATTTTCCAGCATCGGTGTCAATACGAATCAATTTCTTCATTTCATTCAATCGAAATTCACCGGCATTAAATATTTCTTTCATTTATCAAGCACATCGTTTTCACTTGATTGCTTCACGATGTGGAGCTGCATTACATTCTTGACCGATACGGCAAGACAAGGCAAAAGAAAAACAATCCGAAATTCGAGATGAAATGAATATTTTTTCGTCAATGAAATAATAAAAGCCTAAACTGAAATGGAGACGAAAAAAAAAAGTTCCGTTGAAACTAAGTACGTAAGCGGCCCAACAACCGAATGATGATAATGAATTGACCGAAACAGAGACACAACCTGTTTCCCTTTTTTTTTTTGTCATTTCTCTCGAATGATTTCAAGCCGATCGATTTCGGTGAAACGTTTCGTTTTTCATGCATGCGTGATTGACATTGTCATTATTGTTTTAGTGTTGTTGCCCGTTATTTGTTATTTCGAAGTTATTCGATCAACGGTCGAACAGGTGCAAGCCAAATTTAGCCCGAACTGAACTGAAATGAGAAAAGTGAAGAAAAAAACATGCACAAAACCAAATACGTTGTTGAATTGAATGGAACAATCAAAAAAGAGAACGAATCATAGCCTTTTGCACATTGAACATTGAACACTGAACAACTTACTGAGCACTGTAGTCAATGGGTATATCAAGTTTAAGACAAAAGCGACAAAAAAGAAACATTTAGTAAAACGAACAAAATATAATAAAATAAAATTAACGAAGGAATAATAATAAAAATGAATAAGGCAAAAAAAAAAGAGATCATAACATACTGAATATTGAAGCACTAGCACCACGGATTCAATGACGGTTATAACGTGCCCAGAATTCCAAATGACGATTATACTCAAACACATACAGCCCATAACATGAAACTGTCGTTTTGTCAAGTGTGTAAAAGTAGTTAAGAGCCAACGTGGGAAAAATCGAGGCAGGTTTGTCAAATCAATAAATTTAAATCGGTTTGTCGCAAAAATGTAAACAGAAAAAGAGTAACATCAGGCCATGGAATAATTACACCGCCGGTAGAATGGCCACGATATATTAACAAAGACAAACCGAATCACAAATGTTTCAAGAGAAAACGAGATGACCGAACCGCAAAATGCGCAAAAAACACCAGCTCCAACCAGCTAATGTACCTGTTTCAGTGGAATGACAACATTAACTTTGATTTTTTTTTTTTTTGTGTGATTGTGTGTGTTTCTGTTGCGTTTCATATTTATTCGTAGCTGTCTTCGGAATAGTAGCTTGTTTTCCATTTTTGGCAACGGCAATATGTGCGCCAATTGATAGAAATTGAATGAGGATGAAGAGACAAATGGAATGACATCCAAACAAATAATAAACAGCAGAAATTTGTATATGCGAATGGAGTTAAGTGTATCGTTTCATTTTGAAAGTGCACGGCTGATCGACAGTGATCACAAAAAATATGATTATTATTTTATTCCATATTTGTGTTGTCAATTTGCGGTGGAATGAGTAAGAAAGAGAAATTCCCCTGTATCCAAGGCTCGTTTGAATGAATCAATTCGATAACTGTGTATGCAATAATGGTGCGTACAAATGGACCAATAACACCATATTTGATCATTAAATATGTATAATAATTATATTGAAATATCACAAGGTTCATTTTCTTTGGTAGATCGATGTGATCGGTGAACGGTGATCGGTGATCGGTACACCGTTTGTCAGCCGATTCGGATTCGATACAATTCAATTTGATTTCATATCGTTCTTTTTCAATCGTTAAACACAACAACAATTTATGAAATATCAAAATATAAATATAAAATAAAAATAATAATAATCAATTCGACAAGAAGCCTCAAATAAACAATGATCAAATGGTTTTGAGAATGTCATTTCAATGGCTCATCATCTTCAATTCTTTTTCCTACCTTGAGATAAATTTATTTGATTTTTTGTGTCTCCAACCAGAAAAAATGTGTTCACTTGTGATCGAACCGTTTGTTTCATTCAATTTTTTTTCCATAACTTGTTCCGTACCGAGAAACTAGAAATTGATTCCCATATGGCAGCGACAGCAGTTGATTCGTTCGTAACAAAACACCGACTCGAATTCCATTCAATTTAAAAAATTTCTCATCAAAAATGTCATTTATTTGTTTGGTGCATCAATTACTTTGCGTTAAAGCGATTTCATTTCTTGAACATTGGATAAATGAATTAAGAGAAATGAGGGAATTACCTGAGCCTCAAAACCACAAATAATGTTTAACACAATATTGTTAACCAGAAAACAGGTCGAATAATTCCATATTCAGTTCAGCTTCAGTCGAACAAAATACAAACAATAAATTTATTGAGATATTCAATATTCAAATCAATATCACTGTATTCAAACCTCTTTTCCAATGGCTTATGGCCCAATCATACCCACAATATTTTTATTATGAACATTCCGTGCGTGTCCGTCTATAAATTTTTTCTTTCTCGAAAGAATATAAAATATGATTGAACATCATCATCGCTTAATAATAATTCAGCATTCAAAACACAGGATGAATTTTGTATTGGGCTTTTTGTCTCTTTTTTCTGCTGCTGCTGTTGTTGTTGTTGGTGTTGGTGTTTCTCTTCTCTTCTTTCTGATTTTTGTTTGTCAAATATTGTACCGATTGTCATGAATCGGTTTTTTGGATTCTTTTATTCCGTTTCCATTGAATAAATTATATTTCTCCCACGTTAATTTTGAAAAACGTTTTCAATTCGATTGCGGTTAGTTTTTCATCTTCTATTTCTGATTCGCGTCTTGCATTTTGTGTGTTTTTGTCATTTAATCGTGATCAGTTGTTTACTTTCTCGACAAAAATTTATGGCCGCATGTGCGAACAACGAACTCAATTGATGACATATGTTGTTACGTACCAATAAGAATCCCATTTTCGTACCCGCCGATGTTTTGAATGTAGAAATTTGAATATTGAATGCTCGGTGCTCGCTTCCATCTAATTCGACTTGGCTCAATCATTTTATTGCCAAATGAATTCTTATTTTATTTTATTTTTTTTTTAATTTTTTTTTACGTTATTATTGAATGAACGTTCAGCGATGCTGTTGATGATAATAATTTGTGATCATGATTTTCGTATATTTTATATTTTACCTTTCATACATGTAGATTTTCTCCCATTGTTCTTTGTGTACCGTAGTTTTATGGTATTTGTTAAGTGATTTGCTTTGTTCGGCAAAAATAATCGTAAAATTTTATTCCTTTTATGACACGATGCGATTAGGTGGAGGAGTTCTCATTATTTTCAATATACTTTCGTATTCGTTTATTTTGCCAAACCAAATACAATGTATGGAATATGGAATCGTTGAATGGAGCATTTGAAAACATGCAACACAAATAAGAAATTAAAAAATCAAATCTATGGAACAATATGAGCGAATGGGTGTAATGGAAAAACCTGTCAGCCGAATGAATGAACCGAAATCGAATGAATTGTTTTGTTTTCTGTTTTCGGATAAAATTCAAGGTTCGTTCGGTAGCCAATTGAATTGATGTAAAGTCTCATTTTGTCAAAAATGTCAATCAAGTTCGGCCTGAGGCCAAGAAAAAAAAGAAGATATTTCGGACAATGTTTTCAATTGGATCATCCAATCGAATCGATAAACAGACATCAAATGATCACAGAGAAGAATTGACAAAAAGAAAAACTGTGCGATTTGAAATCACTTTCGATTATTTCGATTATTATTGTATTATCGGCGGATTTGGAATTTGAGTATCAATCCAGTTGAAATAATAACTGGGCCAATACATCAATTTATCACATAATCCATCAATATTATTAATCATAACGGTGAATTGAATATAATCAAAAAAGAAACCATTCCATTTGCCATTTGGAATCAGAATGAGTAAAAATCATGTGTCATTTTATTTTGTTACCCTTTCAATCAATTGGCTCATTGATTGAAGTTCAATCAGGTATTTTTATGTGCATAAAAATTATCATCAATGACAATTTGGCCCCGAAACGATTTCATCGCAATTGTTTATTTATTCATAAATTGAATGATTAACGACTATGCAATCACTGAATGAATTGGTTGCCTAATTTACGTAATTGTGTGTTGGGCATCAATTGGGCATTGAGCACGCAAAAATTTTCGGTAAATATTTTGAGATTCAAAAGCAAGTGATCAATTGTGATCAGTGTGTTCGGTCATTCGTTCAAAAAGACGAACAAGAAGTGAGAGCGACTGGAGGTCTGTTTGATTTGTTGATTGAATGAATGAGAAATTAAAAAAAAAAAAATAACGAGAAAAAAAAGATGAAAAACATTTAGCAAAAGTCTATATTGAGCATATCGACATGATTGGAGTTGTCTCGATTGACAGGCATGCTCAATGTTCAGTGTTTAGTGTTTATTGCGCTTGATACATCGCTCGTGCATACATACGTATCAAATGTAAAGCAATTTATGCGCATTGCGCATGTCATTTGTCCATCACATATTAATTTATAACATTTACAATCGCGGCCGTTTTTGTTCTCTTTCCCGTTTCTTCTTTCGAAATTTTCAATTTGATTTCTTCAGTTCTCTTTCATTACAGCTTTCTGTCATTTCATCTTTTCGTGTTTTTTACATTGTTGAATGTTGTTTTTCTTTTTTGTTTTCGAACGTGATCATAACATGACATATTCATTTTATTGGCAATCAAATTTTCTTGTAATTTATTCGATAATTACCAAATTGAGTCTTTTTTTAATGGAAATCATTTCAACACAATTGAGATTTATTTGATTTAAACCAGAGATGAAATGCTCGTTACAACAGCGAACGTATTTAGGGCAATTTAACCTCACGAATCTCTTCAAGCCTATAAAGTTTCTGTAGTCCCGAATTCAACGAATGTTGATTTGATAACGGATTGTGTACAGGTTTTTTAACACATCTCTTGACTTCCAGAAATTTCGCAGAATATGCAAATATGAACACAAAAAAAACGGTGATAAAGTGCTACGGCTACAGGTAAAATAAAATGATTCAATGTTTGCCATTCCAACAAAAATTTAATAATTGTCGCTTTTTGCACCCAAAGCCCATGATTATCATTATACATTGATGGTGCATAGCCAGGAAAATCAGTAGGTGGTGAAAATGTTACGTGCTACTGAATTCTTTCTACAAGAACCAAGAACCAAGAATCTTAATCACGCGACAACTGTGCACTGTGCAAACATCATAGTTCACATATCTATTGCATAAGGCATAAGGCATGAGGCAATGAAGCAACGATGCCAGAAATTAAAAAAAAAATCGTACATACATGGAGAAGAACTAAAATGGACAGATAGTTTGAGGATGATAGTGGCTGCGATTTATACATGCCGAGAAAAAAAAACTCGAGAATAAGCAAAAAAAAAAGAAAGATCGCCAACCAGAGATTGACCATATTCACTATGAAGCATTCGAAGTCGATCGAATGGATGAGCAATAAGAAGCTTGGTTAAATGTTTGTTAAATCCATGTAAATTGCACTGGAACCGAATTATGTGACTAGCCATTAACCATGGAACGCATGGCGGTCTATCAGCAAAATCATCTCCTCTTTTCTCCAAGAAATGCTAATAAATAATAAAAACAAGTTGCAATCCAAGAAGTTCATAGCGCACGCAGTTGAAAAAATTGATACAAAAAAAATATTATAAAATGGGAAAAACGTCACACAAACACACAAGATACGAACTGATAATGAAAATTGAAAAAAAAACAACATAGAATTCAAAAGTAAGAAATAAGAAGCGGAAGGTAAGTGTTTACTGATATTTACGAATAGTAGTCAGTAGTAAATGCGCATCACGCGGACCTACAAACAACATGGAACAAAACAGAATTATTTTTCAAATCTCATAATTTTCTATTTTATGAACATTGTTCATTTATTCAACTAGAATTTTTTCAACACTCCATATTACACGCAGCAATCACAGACAACGATCAATATTCGAGAATCACAAACAAACAAAATTGTATTCAAAAATGCCTGCAAACGAGCCCAACTCTAGAACAAAAACAGAAAAAAAGGGCGAAAAAAAAAATTATGTTTAATGATAATAATGAGATGATGATTGCAATAACAACAACGATGATAACGAAACAAACACCAGAATCCAAGTGAAAAATCAGCAGAAGCAGCAACAGTCACAGGAACACAAACTAGCAACAATGAAATAAGAAATAATCATAGTTCAGCCAATTATATTCCGTTTGGAGTTGTTAACATGAATAATGAGCATTGAAATGGATGTTCAGCTTGTTTGTGGCCACTTTAGTTTCCAGTCTTCGATTTCAAATCTTAAGGACGGGAAAAAATGTTGAAAATTCATAAATAGAATTCATATACAAAATTTGTATGTGTTTTTTGCGCTTATTACTCCGTTCAATCGCCCAAATGGACAAGTCTCATCGTGAAAATCACAATTCGATTTTATTCTTTTGTTATTCCATCTTTCTCTCTCTCTCTCTCTCACTCCCGCTCTCTATCGTACATTGTGGTCATCACGATGCATGGCCACTGTGAAATTGTAGAAAATATTAATAACAATATACGATCGTAACATTCAGATATCACCGAAATGGTTGCAAAGAATGAAACAAAAATATCACCAAAACACCAGCCAGAATCCAATTCGATCATCTCTGGCAAAGAGCCTCAGAACTCATAACCAACCACAACCAATTCAACCAATTGTAAATTTGAAATCAAACAATGTTCGTTGGCTGGGATCCTATTGAAATAAGCGAAGCAAAAAAAAAAAATTATTTCGCCCATTAAAAGAAATGACTAATAATAACAATAACAACATACATTCATTGGATTCTCTTCCATTCGATTTGTGAATTCATAACAATGACCAAAGTCAAAGCACAAAAAAAAACAGCATAAATAATAACGACAAAACGAAAGAGTTTGGTTACCGTTGCCACCGATCGCTACCAAAACATTGAAATTATGATAAAATAAACTCGGCGAAAACAATGCGAAAAATATATGACATTATAGTCAAAAAGAGAATGAGCAACAACAACGACCACGTTTACACATCGACAATCCACAAAATGCATGCAATCAGACAGAGATGGCGAATAAATTATAAGCAAACGATACAGGTGATCGGGCTAGCTAACATTGTTCACATGTAAATATAGTTTTGGAATTCTATAATATGCATGAACGTATATGAACACTATGAGCCACTAAGCACGATCAATTCTTTTTTGTTTTGTTTCTTTTATTTCGTCTGTTTATTCGTTCGTTCTTTTGCATTTAGCATGTTCATTTGCTGGTTTCGTTGGCGTTACATTCTATGTTGGGTTTGATATTTTGTTTTCAGAATAAAGATCGTTTCAGTTCACTCTTTTCCTCGCTTTTGTTTGCTGTTGGATCCAATTGTATGGCACGCAAAATAGCAATTGTTTGCCATATAGTATACATTGGTGTAATGTTGGGTTTCTGTAGGATTACGTTGCCTATTATTTGTAACGAGTGTGTTGTTATCCAATTGAACTACAACATGTGTGTGTGTGTGTGTGTGTGTATGTATTTGTGTTCAGTATGCAGCATGCAGCATGCATTTCAATGCTTTGTAACCACATGATAATGATAATGATGCTATTCGAACCACAATTTTTTCGCTGGAAGATTTTTATCAAAATACTTGAACTTGGTGCTTGGTGTAACTGTTGTGATTGATTGGATTCAGTTTGTTGCTCTCCATTTTATCACAAAAAATAAAATAAAATCAAATCGAAAGCAACAAACAAATAACAACAACACATTCAAATCAGTGATACAAATTAAATTGGAAAATTGGAAGATTCTTAGAAATCCGTGCCTTCTTTTCCATGATTCATATCGGCGAACATATTCATCGGCAATCAAGAGCCGTATTGTGAAATAAATCCGAATACAATGAAATGTTGATTCAATTATTTTATCAGTTGAATGGAAAATATTTTGTTGTTTGTTGCATGGGCTGTGTATGTGTGCAGTGTGCCGTATGTGCAGCATGTGAACTCCGAGCGCCAATTATGTCTGCATGAGAAATATAGAAAATAGCGCGTAAAAGTGGAACGTTATGGCATAACGATTTGATAAGATAGTTTATTTCAAGGCAAATGATCCATTGTGAATGATCAATTCTCTTATTTGTGCTTGACTCTTTCTTTATATCGCCATTATTCACATCGATGTCTGGTGTTCGGTTTGTGCAAATGTATATCACGTCACAATTCAATATTCACCGATATCATTTTCCATCCAATTACAAAGGTATGTTAATAAAATAAACAGTTCTTATCACCACAAGACGGATTCATTTTCGACCAGCCAACTTCGTATGCATTATGCATTCATCTCGATCAAAAAAAAAACGGTTTGCTTGTCGTGTGGATGATGCGGTGTGCAGTGTACAGATTGCAGTAAATAACAAATTTTCACTTAACAACGTCAAACGAATGAGGTAAATAGCTACAAATTGAGCAACGGCTATAACCTTCCAAAGTTTCGTGCTATAGTTGAAACTTTGGTATTTTCGCATATATGCTATATGCGAAATGTTCTAAGATTTGCGATAGACGGCAACAAATAATTTGTGAACAAAAAAAAAAAAAATTGCCTCTTGGCCGCGCGAGCTGTTCACGTCATATTCACACACAACCATTGGAATTTTGTTATCATATCGTCGTCAATTCTCAGTTCTCAGACATCGTTCGTTGGAAAATCGTTTTTCATTTTGCGAACAGGTAAAAGGCCCAAAAACAAACAACACAAAACTCACAATCCATACATTCGATCAGCACGAAACAAAAATGAAAATGTAAATTTTTTTTCTCTTTCGTTCGCCTATCGTTTCGGAATGTCAATGTGGTGGTTTGGTCGTTGATTGAATGTTTTTCGCTAGATTGACCTTTTTTTCTTGCTCCCTCTTTAACTGTTTCTTGAACATTTTCTGCGTAACTTATGGAAATTACTTTTGTGCACAGGCATCAGTATTTTGCTATTTGTCCAAATGTAATTTGCATTCTTTGGCATACATTAAAATCCAAAAGATTAATTTAGTTCATTGGCGAACTCGATGATCTTGTGACTTGTATTTTGTGTGTATCGTTCTTTATTTGAATAAAAAAGTGATTTTATGCATTTGCATCGGCTATCGTTGTCTGCCGATGTTATTAGTGTAGAGTATTTTTCATCACATGGATCTCTTGCGTAAAATCAAAGCCACTATAAAAGAAATCAAGTTAATGTTTTTCAGTAAATCTCCGACTAAAATCGATTTGCCGTCGACATTTGTTGAACAATTTGTTGTTATTCACTTCCGCATAAATGAAAAGAAATGTATGTACAAAAAAAGTATACAATCAATTGCCATTGGCAATAACTTATAAGCCAATTTTATGCGTTTAGTTTGAATTCGATTGTCTGTTAAATAATAATAACTTCACTTAACGAAAAAATAAAAATAAAAATGTAAACAGGTATTGGAGTCCCGGGTTCGGTATCATTTATATCTTTTCTTTTTGATTTTTCAAATAGAATTACCGCCTGAAATGGCAAAAACCATTTCATGCACCATTTGTAAGTTGTTACACAAATAATAATAATAATAATCGGTAGCTTAAGCAATTTGGATCAGTGGCTGTGTGCGTTTGTTTGCGAATCCGTTCAAATTTAATGCTTATCAAACATTGATTGTTATATGTGAGACCGTCGAGCCGGGCTGTTGGACCGTTTTTTTTTATAATAGGATCAATGGAAAGTCTTAAAGACGATCACAATCAATGTTTACAATGAATGGAATTGGCGTAGGTGTCGGCTGAATCGCAAGTATTTTTCCAATTTAAATTATAGTGTTAGCTGCTGAATTTCTTCATCCATTTGTGGATATTTGAGACACAACAACAACAACAACAACACAAACCCAAACCGAAACGAAACATTTCAATATTTATTTTTCAATTGGCGATGAAAACCGAAATCAAACCTGATTTTAATTGCTGGATGTCCAGCACGGTGCTCAAGACATATGGGGAAAATGAAACTAAAAACAAAAGATCAAGGCTTAACATTTAATGTTGATTCATTTTGAATGAAGAAAGAAGGGGAGTCAAACGGCGTTTGAAACAGCATGTGCGTTTCATACTCCATCATCCAATTGACACACACACACACACACACCATTATACAATTAATCTGCATTCAAACTTTAAATATTAAAATCTTATGAAATGAAAAGGAAAAATCCATATAAGTAGCTAACTGTCAACTGTTATACAGCATTGCTATATGTTGTATATGTCATATAGAGCATTTCTTTTACTTTTCATTCCATGTGGCGGCATGCGCTTGAGTTTTTCTTATAAATTAATCCAATTAATTGCACAACACACCAGACATAAAATGAATGAACACACGCTCACACCGACACCGATAATATTCATAAATAATATGCTTAAAAATTGTGTGCCGTTTATGAGTTTGAGACCGTCTTTTGATTCCGCCACAAAATATAAAGTAGATTCTCGATTGAAGTGCGACAATAATTCTTGCAGCTGGATATTCACATTTTGATGAATAGCGCGAGTGCACATCTTGAAAAGATTAATTAAATCTTCGATTTCCTCCCGAGTCCTGAATCCATTTTTTTTCTGCATCTTTTTCAAAAAATCAATAAGTTTCGCTTTTTTGCGTTGTCTCCTTAAATGCCACTTTTCATTCAAACGATCAGAAAAAAAGCAGCAAAAAAAACAAACCATTATTCATTTGTTTGTCTCGCATCCAAAAGCGAATGATAAACATTAATTTTATTATTTTTATTGCCGATGCTTGAAACATCCACAAAGACCGGCTCGATCATTTTTTTCTCGGCTTCCGCATGTTTTTTGCTTCATTTTTTTTTTTAAACAGGATCTTCATAAATATCCATGAAATTTTTTTAATAAAAAAAAGGAATCAATGTGGGATGTTAGATCCGTATGGATTTAAATGATATTTTGACTATTGCTTGTTGCTTAATGATACACACAAATTGAGGAAAAAAAAGGAAGAAAACAAATAGTGTTCGTTGTCATACCCAATTGAGGATAAATGTTTCCTTCTTACTGACATTACATCTTCACGCATCAATCGGTCCTCGTTGAAATGTTCTTTCACCGAACACAATTTTGCGTCTCGTTTAAGACAATTTTCAATTCAGACAAACAAAACACATCGCAAGAGGCTGTTGAAGCTATTAATCCAATAGATTTGTTTCATTTCATTTGGAATATCACTTTTTTTTTACGGAATAGGCTTGATGGTGATCGTGACTAATATAATATAAATATACCACATTAAATTTTTTTTTCATGAAGGAAAAGACATTGTATGTCCTGGTTCAGGAATGGCCTTAGTTTTTTTTTTACTTTTCACAAACTAAATCGTTCCGTTTTTTTTTGTAAATTCATTCATTCATTCTTTCGGTTATTTCCTGTGTTCACAAGGATTATTACGTTCTTTTTTTAAAAAAAAAAATTAATATTGTGCATTGAAAATCAGAAGCTGGTGCACTATGCGTTACACAAAGTGTAGAGAGAACCTCCACCTGTTCTATGTGCATCGAACGAAGGGAAAATCGTCAATTCGACACGTACCTAGTAAGACCTTATAGTTGGCTTTACGAAGTCCTGAATAGACATGAACTCTATTCGCATATGCATTTCACATATTTTCAAACGACAACAAGGACAGATAGATAGAAGAAAAAAAAATATGCAGGAAATTTCATTTCTCTCGTTCTTTATACTTCCGTCTTGTTGTTCGCTTTTCAATAGCTCTCGAAACACCCTCAATTTTAATTCAATGAAAATGAGAACAGACAACAACAACAACACAAAAAATACACTTTGCCATAATGCACGCATGTTTGTATGTGGATCCATTGCACTAAATGCTGTCGTAGTGTATGGTAATTTGAAGCCGATTCTGAATTAAACGAACGGAATGTGAGAATAAAATAAAAATGACAAAAAAGAAAAAAAATACAAGGAAATGAAAAATGAATTGTAGCGAAATTCATGTTTGAAATATAAAAATTAGTTCGATTCATGTCATTTTGTTATGAGCCTATCGATAATATCATTCTTTCTGTCTGCAGGTTTCGGGATATGATTATATGTTATGATACACAATGTAATATGTGTAATTGTTGATTATTATGAATATTGAAAAGTGGGATATTTTTGTCGGTTTTGTTAAACTATTTGTATAAATGTCAACACTGTCCTGGGTCCTGACAAATCTACTCTCAACTGGGAATGCATGAGCAATTTGTACATTGTACATTTCGAATGGATGAATAGAAATAGGCAAATGTGGTTTCCCGTCAAATTGATATACATCTGCGTTATCAAATTCCAACACCATGTTGAAAGTCAGCGTTGTGTGTGAACTATGAGACAGGAAAAAAACTTAATTTTAGTAAAAACTTTATGCATTCAGCATTCATCGATTCCATAAAGCCCAGCGATTGTCGTGATTATAATTTCCCATAAAAAATTAATCGGACAACAAAATGAGATTTGTATCTCACACGTTAACAATCAACATCAAAATCATGGCCGAAACAAAAATAATAAAAAAACATTAAATGCATACTACATATTTGATTGATAGACACCAGTTGATGTGTATTTCTGAATAACATTTTAATGAACCCGAAAGCAAGTTCATAAAATAACAACACCAATAACAAAATCCCATATCCATTCAGAAGAAAATCAATTTTTAGACTTTCCCACAGTTGACAACGTTTTTCATTGCTCATGAAAAAAAAAACAAAAAACAAAAATAATAAAAGAAGAATTCACAGCACATTAATTTGGCCAATTCCCGCTACCAAAATCGTAGGAGAAATAGAAACAGACAACAACAGAAAAAAAGGAAGAAAGCAAACTCATCATAATATCACACCGACATCAATATGAATATAATAACCAAACTCAACGCACAAAACACACTGACAACAATCAGTGAAATCTCGGCCTCCGAAATGATGATGATTTTTTTTTGTTGTTGCATTTCTTTCTCATTCGCTTGTTTTTTTCTACCATCCAGTGAACTGAATGCATTTCATTTATACGAATTATTGTTTTCTTATTCACAATTTTGATTGTTAACAATGTGTATTTCATATCGTTCATCGGGTTCACAGGCAAACAAACCTCAAAAATATCAGAAGTTTCAACAAACACGAGAACAAAAGCATCGAAAAGGGTGAGACAGAGAGAGAGAGAGAGAGAAAAGAAGAAGAAAAGAATTGTTACCGATCGATGAAACAAGTAGTTTTCAAGTGGATGAATATTAAACCATGCACCATCGATATGGTTCATTCGGTTTTTTGATCAATGATCATATTTACAATCTTCCATTTTTATTTTACAACAAATCTTTGCTCAACTATGCCCGGCCAACCGAACGAATATGATGAGACACAAACAACTGAATACAAAATGAACCGATATCCAAATACAAAAGCAGTTTATTCAATATTCAGTCGGTGAAAAAGATCAGATTTCCATTACAATTTTCTTCTGCATATTTGTTTTGCTTGTCTATTCGGTTAAATCTTTGAAGAAGAAAAAAAAAACACAATTTTTTTCTTCATTCTCTTCTTTCTCGTCATCGTTGTCGACTATATTCATTCTTTGAAGCGTTATTAGGAGACAACAAGAGATAGAGAACTGAAACAAGAAAAGGAAAAAACCGATTTCCTTTGGATAAACTGTTGTTTAGTCTTTAAGATTATGCAATTTTTTCTCACCATTCACGATCGAGATTAAAGTAAAAAAAAACAAAACAAATATGATCTCGGCCCGAACAGAGGAAATGAATATTATTGAATGGCCTGAGAATCAAATTTGTTTATGGATATTGAGTATTGAGCCGAATGGAACAAGTTGAAATTCGAACATATTTTCATGAGCAGTGAGATTAAATCGATGGCAGGTAATGAATTTGAAATTCATTGAAAAATGTGCTAAATGAAGATTAATTGTCGATTTTGTTGAATAAAGCTTACAACTTACGGAATACTGCGTTCTAAATCAATTTCAAATGATCCAAAGCAGTGATTCAATAAAATAAGTCATCGATCGCATGAATAATAAAATAATCGGATACGGAATGAATAACAATTTCTAATATTTATTTGATATTAGCAATGAGCAATCAAGATTTTACTTGATTCACGCCTTTGCTGAATCAATTGTACTATACACCAGCGTCCAATACTATGTTCTCGTAAATCTTGAATCATTTCGATGATTATTTTCTAAAAATATGACTAGAAAAACGTTTTCGTTTGTTATCGGCATTTGTTACAATAGTTCAAAGCGAAAAAGAGGCCTGCATTGAATCACATCATGACATTTGAGTTTTTGATCACGCAAAACTCAAAAACCACACATTTTTTTCCGCATTCGAATAGAACATGAAACACGAAATTTTATTATGCATGGCCTTCTTTCTTCGTTCTTCCACCTTTAAATCGTATGTCAATAAAACCTGTGGTTAGTTTTTAATTCTCATTCGTTGGATGTTGAATGTTGAATCGCCCATTACATTGTATTTGCGCATTATTCTGTTCCGCCTTTGATCTATACTGTTAATTGTTCATGAAGTATTTCAATAAAATCATTTTTGTTTTGTTTTGTTTTTTTTTTTTTTTAATTACTTTTCGTCATGATTTTTGCCATTCGGATTTGGGAAATGGTTTTCTGTGGTCCGAAACTGAGTTTGGCTCATTTCTTATTGATGCAAAAACGAATGATTCGTTCTCACAGGCGATATCGAGCTTCAAATTTTATGAGCTTGACAGCCGGTGTATTGAATAGCCGGAAAACAACGGAATTCTTTGTTTGTTGGGTGTAATAATAAATTTCTAATTATTTCGAACGGGACTTTGAAACAACACCCATGTTTGGGCCGTATAACAATCATTTTTCTCTTGATTTTTCTCTTTCTTTTTTTTTATTGGTTCACTTGAAACAAAGCATTCATTGCAAAATAAATTGCACTTTACAATTGATTTGATTTGGTTGAATTTCATTTTGGCTTCGAAGCATCGTGACAACTTATCCTGACCACCGGCGGCTACGCAAATCAAAATCGTACTTCATAACAATTTATTCTATCGATGATAATCGAAGGGGTTTTTGCGCAAGAAGCGAAAAAAAAACAAAGAAATTCATCATCGGGCCAACGAAAATCGAAATAATAAGAATGGAGAATAAAATCGGTAACGAACCAAAAAAAATCATCACAACACACGTTCTCATTAAGCCAACCAGATTACAAAGTACATTGTGATGCTCAATGGAATGGAATGGAATGCATTTGTATTCGATATCTTATCTAACAATTTTGAACATCGTTCATCGTTTATTTTATGCCGGAGCCAAAAATGATTTTCGTGGTTTCGTGCTATCACAGCAACACTTTGCATTTTATATTGTTTTTTTTCTCACTGCTGCATGAATTGCAAACTAAGCGAATGCGCTTCGGGTCTGATCAGACATAACACTATGGATCATTTCATAAATTTTGAACGAAAGAAAAATAGATTGAAATGGCCACACAGTTGAATCTATATGATGTGCATTGCACTTATTCAAACAGGGTCAACATTGCTCGTATTCGATGCATCATTCAGACGAACGTGATGTTATCATTCGAACGCGCGATGCGGTTCACGTACTTTGCCTATCGACCCCATTGTGTTCACTTGCTCAATCAGAATTTTTTTTGTTTTTTTTGTTATTATTATTATTTATCGGTTTCTGTTTTCCCTCTGCGAACCCATTCCCGGTTACTGGCACATTCTGATTACGTTGGAATGATGCAAAAATTGTTGCTCAAACTTCCACAAGTCAAAGTTTGTTTTGGTATTTTTCTCACATTTAAACGAAGCAAAATGTTCCGTTCATTTATTGATATAATTGGGCACTGCATATTTGATCGATTTAAATGGAAAATAAATAATAATGAAAAAAGAACGAAAGAAAGAGAGAAAAAAGTCTTTTATAACAAGAACTGATCAAAGTCAATGGCTTGGTCACTTGAGTCTTGTGTTTGGTATTTGTGTGTGTGTGAGTGTGTAAATTTCGCGTGCACGTTCTTTTCGATGAAATTGCTCAAACACTAGAAAAACAATTTGATTCTATTTTGTTGTTTTCGAAAGATTTGCTAGTCGATGGAACGTTCAACTTTGTAACGATCTCTATGTAAACTGCAACGCCTATTTTCTCACGAATCTCACAACAGCAAAAACAAAAAAACAAAATAGCCAGAGTGAGAGATACATACACTTAATTTGCTTAAATAATAATAGAGATTCGCTGTTTGAACCCGAGCATCAAATATTTCAACCATTATTATTATCAATTATGCATTCGTATAAAATCGCTTCCTAATTTTATCGATTTCTCGCTATCTTCACCTTTTACAATTCAACATTCATAAATCCACATAGAATACAAGCATGGCTATGATGTATGGGGCATTGGTAAATATCAGGTAATAATTATTTATCTAGCGGGTCTTACCAAAACCGATCAATTTGAAATGTCCGTCTAGAGCGATCAAAATCTTAAATATTCAATGTTTGATGTTTAAATGAATTAGTAAACGGCGCATATTTGGATAACACATTTTGTAAAAGAATGGAAAATAACCAACTACGAAAGACATGTTCAATGCTCAATTAGCTATTGATTCATTTACCTCAAATTACTCGCACAATTATCACAGATTGTCTATTGGTTTTTCGACTTTTATTTCGTTTTTTTTTCTTTTTCTTCTTATTTACGATTTTGTTTTGTTTATGGGCCAAATTCGATAAGAACGGCATTTACCAAACTCCATGAGCCACGAGTAAGGTACATTGAACATCGAACATCGAACATAATATATGCGCGTGTACACTGGCTTTAAACATAAATAATAATAAACAATACAATATTTTGATACAATTAAAGTCAAATACTTGAATTTGTGTGCATTGAATGTCGATTCGGATCTATCTATATCTTGGTGTGTATGTATACTGCGAGCCGAGTGCATTGCATCGCACATGTGGCGTGTGAAATGCATTAGGTCATTGGTCACAAATGCTTACAATTTATTTTCGTTCATTATACTCCGAGCCTCGTATCCGGTACATTGGTGGATTTTGGTTTTTGGATTGTTATTTCGTTAAATCTGTATCATCATGCATTGAGCATTGTGAATTATAATTTTTGTATTGTCTTCTGCTTATTATTTGCTCTGAATGTAAGGCACAATTGACCCAAACAGACTCAAATCAATGTGTTTACCGTTTTTCCATCCGATTTCGATTTGTTATTGTTAATTCTCATCAGGACTACAAGTAACCCGTATTTAGTGTCGTTTGTTTCGACTTTTTTTTCAAATTTGTGTTATTGGAATTCAGAGATATGTTTGTTATATGTGACAGCTTACACTGGGCACCAGCAAAAGATTTGTAAACTAAACACATTTATCGCTGAACAATTGGTTACGAATTCGTAAAATGTAAAGAGAAAAGGGAATGAATGAACAGCTACAAAATATTTTTGGTGAAATCATCGATGAAAATTATACATATTTATCTGTTCTGGAGGGGACTTTTCGTGACAGTAATTCACGAATCGCAAAGATTTTATGCGATAACAGCAATAACTTAAATGAATACAAATAATTGTGCGTAAAGCTTTCACTGAAAATAAAAACGAATTTAAAAAAATGATTTTCTTATTCATAATGATTTATATTGAAATCGAGCGGCTCACTCAAAATGAGTTACATTGAATCACGACCTTTAAGTTTGATATACTGAAAAGTTAATTTAAAATGTAATGCTTTCGCTGTAGGCCTTTTTCCCCGTAAGAATATATGTGGTGTGCATCAGATTCCAACAATGCGTAATGGATAATTCTGTTTATTTTTACAGAAAAATATATTGAAGGGGCATGGTGACCCTTCTTTCTTATCAAGCAACATCTTATTATTATATTTCGCATTTTCAGAGCATTTCGATATATTACAATTCATAGTTCCGTATATCGTTCATTCTTGGCAAAATAATAACTAATTGAGTTCAATCATATTCATCATCAAATACAATATGGCTGCAAACACAAACAAAGATTTTTCCAAATTCATCACAATTTATGTTGTTGTTCATTATTTTCTGTTATTCTCATTCTGTGAATCTCATTGTGATGTTAAGAATAAAGTTAATGGACATTGTAAATACGGTGAAAATAATACATTCTGCTGCCCCAGACAAAATGCTCCTGACGAATCTGTTGAGTCTAAAGAATATGACGATTCTGATGGTTCAAATTGTAAAGTTCAAATCAACATCAAAAATTGAAATTTCTGGGATTGGAGGAGTGGATTCTAATCCAGTTAACAGATTTGTCCCATAAAAATGAAACGAATGGGATATTTTTAGATGTAAATGAAATTGAATGCCCTGAATGAAGTGCAGCTCTCTAAACATTTCTATCGAATGGAATAATGGAAAGTATTTGCTTTTTTAGCATTTATTTCATCAATCTTCTTTCTTTGTCTGAAATGTAAGTAAAAAAAACCAATCTTGATGGAGGATTTGACGAATTTTTTTTACAACCGCAAACGATTCGATATGAAGATTCAATCAAACTAGTCTCAAAATTTGTCAGTCTTTCAATCTTTGACATCACCGTCTGTATAAATAAATTGAAGCAAATTCAACCGAAAAAAAGATTCTTTTTTGCTTTCATCTCTAACGAACGATAAGGATAATCTCAAGACTTCAATGTTCTGATGTTGGCCATTGCCTTGCTTTTCACGGTCGTCTATGATCATGATCATAGCAAAATGACTATGGACAAGTTATGCAAGTGGTATATCAGCCGAAGAGCGAGATAACGATGAACGGAGTTCGGAGTTTATCTTCATTCTTTTTTTGTTTCATGTAGAAATACTTTCAAAGATTTTGAAATACGTATATACATAATGCATACAAGCAAAATGAAAGCCGGTTGATAGGCAACTGTTAATGAAATTGTCTTTTTCAGTTTTCAATGATAAGAAAGCAATATTCGAAATGATTCAGCCTCAGTTTCGATTCAGTATTCAAGGAATTCGATTACGTTAAACGAAAATGGATCTCAAATTAATGAAATTCCAATTAATTTTTGTAGCTTTTTTATTGAATTGTGCACGAAAATCCTTTGGACAAGAGAATTTTTTTCTACATCAAATTCAGCGTGAAGATAACGAACGCATTAAAAATCTTACGGCACCAAAGTGCGCCATTCCGATAGACAACATCAACGTAACGATAAATATTGTGTCGAAAAAATTGAAAGTGCGTTGCAATGATTCATTCAACGGTGAAATAATCGATTTGATTGAAGACTGCGAATTGCCAAATATTAATTCAATGGAAATTATCGGATGTATCATATCAAATACAACTACAATTCGAAACATCACCGATAAATTGGACATTCAAAATATGGAATACTTAAGTTTTGAGTGTAAATCAAATAATTTATTATTCGGTTATCAATTGAGTGGATTGAATATGCTCAAAGAGCTCCATTATACGGGACCGTTATCAAATGATATGTTTGATGACCTTGGAAATGTCATTAAATTGAATTTGAACACAGACATCAGATTCATTGAAGAAAATGCATTCCGTAATTTACGCAAACTCACCAACCTATGGATTCGACCGGCACCGAAAATTCCATCAATTTACAACGATACGGATGTCACTATTCCAGCGAATATTTTCCAAAATCAAGTGAGATTAATCGATTTAGATCTCACGAAAAACAATTTAACATCTTTACCGGAGACAATTTTCGCTAATTTATTGCAATTGAATCATTTGGATTTGTCAAGCAATAAATTGCAAGAAATTCCAAAAAAATCTTTTCAGCTTACCTGAATTGAAAAGATTGGATTTGAATGATAATCAAATAAAATATTTGCATGACGACACATTTAAAGGCAATGACAAATTGGAGCAATTACATTTGGAACAGAATCAACTGGAATTCAATGAAAATTCAACGATTTTCGAGAAGGCAACGAATTTGTTGCACATTTTTTTGCGAAATAATTCGATAACAACATTCCCAAGCAAATTGTATGGTGAATTATTGAGTTTGGATTTGAGTTTTAACAAAATAAAAGATTTGGCATTGAACATTGAATCGCTTCCATCTGGCAAGTCCGATGAGTTCGAATTGATTGTGATTGGAAATAGTTTAACCCGGCTGCCAGCAGTAAACATTTCAAAAACAAGAGAAATTCTTATCGATGCTGCAAATAATTCAATCACAAAAATACACATTGATCATTTACCGGAAAATTTAAAAAGTTTGGATGTGAGCTACAATTTGATAGAAACGTTGGATCTGAAGCTGTTGGAGCGCACCAAATCGATGACAAAATTCGAATTGATGGGAAATCCACTGAAGCCATGGAAATGTGATTGTAAATTCCTAAGCATCGTTCAATCACATTTGACTGATGCTGATTTTGAATTAATCCAATGTGCGAATGGTAAAATGCTTTCGCAGCAAAAAAAATTGTGCTCTAAAATCGAAAACACCGAAAAACCCAAAAAATCCAATAAACTCGAGAAATCTAATGAACTTGAGAAATCAGAAGATTCCGATGTTGAGAAGTCGCACTTGATGATGTTTATGGTGATGGCCGGTATTTTTGTAAAAGTATTGGTACTCGTTTTTGGTTATAAATATAGAAAGCAAATCAAAAATCAGGCAATTGAGTTGAGCGTATATTTTAACAACAAAAAAGATACGTACAAACGTAATTATCAGGGAAATGATACGACGATCAAATTCAAAAACATGGATCATACACATGATGTCAAAGACTGTACAATGTTAATGAATTCATCTGAAGCATCATCTTATCAATAAATAAGTTTTTTTTCAATTTGAAAACGATTTGTTTCGTTTTATATTCCATTTTTTTCTTTCGTATATTCTGATAAGCAATCATTGAAAAAATTCAAAAAAAAAAACAATAAATAAAATAAAATAATGTACAACAGAATTCTTGAAGAAAAAAAGGAATGGAAAAAGTTGATAAGAAGACTAACGCACAATATGTCGCTACGAAATTCATCCCACTTGGGATTTCTGTTTGTTTTTTTTTTACACTGAATTCTCGAACTTCGTAATGAACATTATAATCCGCACTTTTCAGCAATCAACATGAGGAAAACAAATGAAATGGAATGGGATATGCCTTGTGTTTAATGCTTAGCCGATGGAATGTTTCGCAAAATAGTCCCCGAACTGCGACGGGTTCAGTCAAAACTCAACGAAACCGAATACATTTTTGTCAAAATATAGCAAACACAGGAAAAACTATCGCATGACTCGACTTCTTATTTCTTATCAACACGCTGTGTATTTATAAAAATTGAAAAATTCAATCACTCTTTCTATTTTTGGAATTCAATCGAATCATAGCACAAATGACCAATTGAAATTACCCGGAATCTCAATCAACTGCTTCAACTATAAAATATTAAGCATACGAATGGCATTTGAAATAGCAGCTCAAAAACAATTTTTTTCAATTTTTTTCATTCAGACTTTAGATTGTTCATTAAAATTTTGAAATCTGTAGCATGGAATAGAAAAGCGTAAACGTGTTTACCCGGCTTCGTTTACGCTTGAATTTACGATTATCGCAGTGAACAAGGGTTATCACATTGGTAAGCCTGATTATTCATTGAAAATAGCCAATGTTTTGTAAAGTATAAATTCAAAGTTTTTCATTCGTGGATCGTGAAACAGGCAGTAGTTTGTGAGCATCTTTTAACTCATTCACACGATTCAGAATTTTCAATAAGAAATGGCTGCGAAATCCACAAAAAATTGTTTATTAGCGGTGCTCATTTGTGCATTTCTCCTTAATGTGAACAGTGGACCTATTGATAACCAATTTGGTGAAGGCATCGAAAAGAATGATCCGTCACAAACAAATTCCTCAAATAGTAACGCCAATCAAGGACTAAAAAATTCATCAGTTTCAAATTCATCCAAAGCAGCTCCAGTATTTTTATCGCCAGGACGTGCAAGCGAAAGTGAGAACAGAAGTGCTGATAACTCATCATTTTCAAACACAATTGAGAAAGTTGTTGCGATCCCCTCACCAATGATTTCTTCAAATAATAACGCCAATGAAGAACCAACGGCTCCATCAAATACATCCGCGTTAGTTTCTGTTCCTACATCCACGAAACCACCGATAGGCAACGAATGGACAATGACAACATCAAACTCCTTACTGGGCTCAGCTATAATTATATTAATAATAATAGCTGCACTGATTTCCTTCATGTACACACGAAAAACTAGGCACTCTTACAAAAGGAATACTCGCTCACATGAATATTTTATTCACAGAAATAGCGGCTCAGAAGATAGAATGTCACTCATTACATCTTCTTCGACTTATTTTTGAGTGGAACTTTGTGTAATATAGGTAGGCATTCATTCTTTTTAAATGTTACTCGAGAAATCCAATCAATGGATTTATCCAGAAAACATTTCAATCATTTTCAAATTTCTTTTACATTTATTATAATATAAATTGCATGTCATAGAAATTTTGTAGAAGTTAGAATTTTTGTTATATACAAGTATTCAAATATTTACGGATTAAAAATGCAAACCACAAACGAATTCGGGCAAAATGTGTTGTTTTTTCGATTCTTCTACATATTTATTCGTTAACTTCCAAATTGAGAATGTCATAGTGTCACATCTAACGTAACTGGGAATTTCGACAAAAGATAAACTTCTGAATTCAAATATAATGAGTCATGAGAATGCAAATTTTGAATTTTACGCTGATATTAAACATAACATTCAATCATATTTAATATTCAGTAATTCCAGTTTTCTTTGAATAAAATCTAAAAAAAAAACTTCCGATCTTTTTCCCTCAAAATAATTGTCCTGTTTATGAATTCAGCCAAACTCCGAAAATTTCTCCATAAAAAATGAGCTATCGTCAATCATCATATATTTGGCAATAGACATATTTCTTTCTTGAATTTTAATAGGTCTAAAATTAGAGACACAAAATATTTATTCCGTTACATGAAAAACCGATAAACAATCAAACTTTCTTCGATTCTTGTGTTCCTCAGTAAAATGACACCTACATCGTTTATGGCATTTTAAATTAATTGCATCGTCGCCATTAATAAGAACCTGGGCATCAAACATCTTCATTGGAATAGGCGAACATTGATAAAATTGGAAAAAAATGGAGAGAAAAAAATCCATTCATCCGATAGAAAAGAAAACAATTGAACTGATGGTATCCAGGCTGGGGCGCGATAGTGAATTTCTAATGATTCAGTGCATCAATAAACAATGCAAATGAAAAGTTCATTTCCAACATGTAAAATAAGGTCACCATAGCGTTTGCACTATCACTCATTGCTATTTCAAAACGAATGCGGATGCATCATCAAAAAAAGATTCAATATTCAAGTGTTTTCGATTCTTGCGTGGTCTCATCATATGAATATCTTCAGTGTTTTGTTTATTTGATTCGAACAGTGTTCATTAACTTCAAACGCGAATGAAAAAAAAAATCGACAAAATCGACGAATCAAAATATGTAATAGCAATGAATAAGTCAAGGTGTGTCTCGATTGATTCTGGTTCCAACACCAATTGGTTATTTTTTCCGTGGTGGCTGGTTAATGAGTAAAGTTTTGTTTGCATATAGATCCAAATGGAACGAATATATAAAGCGCCCAACAAGCTGTTGTTAGATGAAAACGAAGCAAAAGAAGTAAAAAAAGCAAACTGACACCGAATGAGTCATTCGCACATGAAATCGCTGTTGGTTTATGGCGTACATTATTATACGTAAATACTCAGCCAGTGTAAGCGGTTAGTTAAAATGCTTAACGTCATTTTGAGTTCAAATTAAAAGAAAAATGTTTAAATATGAAAAGAATTCAAGTGGCATGTTGTTTCATATTGTGAATTGTATACACCAGTCGACGCGTAGATGCTAAATTTGATCGCTTTACTCCATTCAAAGATTGGAATTAATTTTTTTTTTTTGAATAAACAAAATCAAATAAACGATTAAATCGACTTAAGCATTTTCTTTATGATGATGACGATGTGTGTTGTGCACACCGTGCTCAGCGTACCACTCATTCAATCATGTTTAAAGCAGACCCATGATCAAAATTTTTATAATCGCATCTAATTTAATGTAATTTGTCGTAAATCATTGTCATAAAAAAAAAAATATTCGAAAAATATAGACGAGAAAAAGAGAGAAAACTCAAATCCATAAAATCATTGACGAAGCCGAGAGCTGAATAATGACAAATCGGATGTAGGCATCCGTTTAATTTTTGGTTATAAATTGTCAACGCTTTTGCGATTGATTTATTGAAATGAATTGGTATTTACATTATTTTTCGGCTCGCACGCGTTTATTCATTCATAAACGAATTGGAACATGAATAAAATCATCTTTTGACCATTCAAATACAATGCAATTTGTGTCTGGATTCGGGTTTCTAGTCTATGAAAGTCTTTTGTCATTTCAAACATGACTTTGACCAACATATTTGGATCGCTTTCATACTAAAAAAATAATAAGAAAGAATTTGAGTTGACTATTGAAATCATTTGATATGTTTTTAGTGTGCATGGGCTCTTCTAAGCACAATTCCATATTCGGCTCCGATCGAAAGTTTGATTTATCGATTTGGGGAAATTTCAAAACAATCGGCTTTCTGTAAACTTTGCAGAAGTTGGTCATATTCAATAATACGAAATTGACTCGTTGTTTGTTTTTTTCGTAGATCAGATAGCCAAGAAATTCGACGCGACTGCCCTATACGGCACAAATCCAACTAAAAAAAAACCTTTTGAATTCAGCGCAAACATAACGAAATAATACCGAAGAATAATCGAAAAATAATAATAATCGATCAATATTGCATGGCAAATAAACAAATAAATAATTTGTTTTGTAGTGAATTTGACTTATTCAATTTTAATGGTAGATACCGCATAGCACACAGACTTCAAGTCACTCTAAATTTCGAAGAAAATGGAAACAAATGTTATTAGATGTGGATTCCATTAAAGTAGTGTTTCATCAAGTTCGATGATTGTGTCCATTGGTTCAGCCGATCGTCCACGTATATGTGCGCCGCCGAATGCAGAGAGGACATTAGTTGGAGTGATAAGTGCAACAAAGTTTATGACTTTGTATCAATAGTTATTACCCATGTTCCATGTCGTATAAAAAAAAAAATACAGTGGAATTCGAGATGTTTTAGACGTCGAAACTTTATGATGGCATTCTCAGCGCACTCGGGTGCTTGTCGCGTCCATCGCATATACAATTGTATTGCTGTATGTGATATTGTGATATCAATTTAATTCTCTCTTTTTCACATTGAATTAAAATTGAAAAATGAAATTGGCTCGTTGCCAATTGGAAATAGTGCTTTTTTATTGTTATTTTTTTTTGTTGTAAAGCAAAATCCACAAATGATCTCTTCTTTCTTCTCTTTCAATTCAATTTGTTCTTTATGTGCTGTCTTTAGACTCGAATCGATTGACTATTTTTGGATTGTTATTGTTATTGATTGTGTTTTCGATTCCATTTGCTTTGAAATTGGAACGTTTTTCCCAATAAATGTGTGTGTGTGTGTGTCGGTGTGTCTGGCCCGTTTGCATTCGTCTTCTCTATCACTCTTGCCGACCGTTTGTGTGCTTTTCGTTTCGTTATTGCGAATAAATAAATTTGGGTTAACATTATTATAAATTGTCAATTTGTGAAGTTGTTCTTTTCTTATTTTCTTTCCTCCACTGTTGTACAGAATGAATTGATCAACAAAACAGACATATCAAATGTGTGTATGCACGTGCATTGTATATTTCGTTTTTTTTTCTTTTTTTGTATGTGTGTCTGTGTGTGGGTCGAATTGAAAAATTTATAAATTTATTCCATGTCAAGTGCATATTTACAATAAAATGTACAACAAGCCAGTAAATTTCAATGTTCTACGACGGTTTTGAATGCTTTGTCCGCTTGCTTTACTTTGTTTCGTTTTATGTCAATTTTGAATTCGATTGTGAATTGTTATTGTAATTGGTTGCGGATTCGAATGATTGTTTTCTTCGTTGTCGTCGTCGTCGTCGTCTTCTTATTACTTCGTTCAGTTATAGTTTCGTTTTGTTGATGAATCCGTTTGTTCATCGTTGGCCCATGCACCATTCTTGGATACTACCAATGAATAAATACATCGGGGATACACAATTTTTTTTTTTTCGACAAATCTATATAAAACATTTTAAAGAGCGAGAAGCGAACAAATGAAACAAATTATGGCTTTCTCTTCGCTCATTGGCTTGACTTTTGTTATTTGCACAGATGAGTTTGATTCCATTACCATATATGCAGTATTAAATCGGCTTTTAAATTTTCTTAAAACAAATATGTATTCGAAATCCTGTGTGTGTGTGTGTGTGTGTGTGTGTGTGTGTGTGTGTGCAATGCACTACGCGCTAAAATATATTCAATATATCCAAATAAATATAAAAAAAGAGCGAAGAATAAAAACGCAACCACAGCAGATTTTTAAATGTACGGCATTTTAGCGTCAATTTATTGACAGTACCATATTTGCGATTTGCGAACCCATGTCCCCATGTCTCAAGTGTGTGCGCATGTTTTTTTTATTCGCTCTCTTCTCATTCCTTTTCTCTTCATCTCGTTCATTTTTTTCCTTCTTTGGTTGACAATGTATTTCAATGACACACGTTGCTGTTGTTGCCGTTGAACCGGAAAAAGTTGTGTTTCTCTCTCATTTGTCGATATTTGGAATTTGTGATTTGTGCAAAGTGCTTTAATCAGTGAAACTGCGACAGTAAGTGCATTTGAAAGAAAAGCAAAAAACAAAAAACGAAAATTTAAGAAAACTAATAATACGATATATTAATATTCGATAGAGATGAATAGGTGTGGCGTCCATCGTCCACAAGTCGATAATCTTTGCAAATTTAATTGATTGAACCTGGTCATGACAAGTCAAACATGATTTTGGGCCGTAAAATTCATGAATGATAAAATGACGACTTTACCAGGTCCAAGGACAATCATCAGAAACTATTATATCAAATAACGATGACTGCACTATACAAGTAACCAACAACAATCAATTCGAACAGTGCACAAAAAAAAAAATTTAAAAACATTTCAAAGTAAAGACTTCATAAAATACATATTGTTAGTTTTCAGTCTGTCAACCTGTTCGATGTGTATTGTAAGCATTTTATTAATTTTGAATAGGCTTATAAACCACTAAGCATACATACCAAATATAGTCAATGAGTACCTGTTTCATTTATTTATGTCTTAACATCAAAATAAAACCCAAATAAATATGGAAACGAGACATAAAAAAAAAAAATATGAAAATTATAATTTAAGGTGTATTCATTGATTGCGATCGATGACACCTAACCTAAAATGGAAGTTTTCATTAATTTGTTAAAATAAATCTATGTTGTTTTTTCTTTCTTCTTTTTTCTGTCTCTGCCCCCGGATCTAATTTAAAAAATTTTCATCATTTTATATCATATTTAGCACATGATTTACACAAATAAACAATTCCAGCCGGGTTTTTTCTTGATCCGGTGAAGAATGAATGCGATTTGAAGAAGAATAAAATGAATAAATGTAAATTTTTTTTTTCAATATTCAATATTGTTCAATATATGTGATTGTCGTTAATGATTTCGAACCGCTATCGATCGCTTCAATAATCATATTAATGAAATAATATAATCTGAATATGTTAATGGGCCACATTCTTATATTGTGATCAATCAAATGACCAAAAAAAGAGATAAAGTATTAATTTTATTTTGTTTCTTGTGTTTTTCTTCTTTTTTTTTCTTCTTCTTTGAATCGTATTTGGATCGGTAATTAATTCATCGATGCAAAGATATCAATTGGTCTTGTGCATTTGGTTCCACACATAGCACAAAACCCGATTAATATTTATTGAGTGTTGGATTATTTATTTATTTATTAAAACGATGATAAAATATAACTTTGCTTCTTTTCTCCAATATATTGGTACATTGGATGATTTTTTGATGGCTTTCGACCGATGTCTAATGGTTATTATTAGACATTAGATCCGATTTATACGAAAATAAATTTCTTTTTCTGAACAAAAAGCGTATCGAAATCAATACACAATGAATGCTTAATGCTTACATTCGGCAACCTGATAAAAAAGAAAAAAAAAAAGAATTTGGATTGTTTTCATACATAAAAATTGATACCGTTAAAACAGCCAGACAAAAAACGATCGACACAGGCGACGATAATTTTCATAATCAATTTTAACGATTGCAGACAGTGAAACCGAAAAATAAAACATAATTTTTTATCTCTTTAAAGTCTTTCGATATATAAATATACATATAGTATGTTTGTAATGTCGCTTTGCCTTTTTTTTTGTTTGTTCGGTATATTTGACAAGAGATCCGACGGAACATGTGGTCGTTTCAAGGCTGAGTGAGTTTTCTTTTGAATGAATGGTTGTCATCAAACAATTCGCTGGATTTTCTTCTTTATTTTATTTTATTTATTTTTTTTTTGAAGACGAAAAATATTCATAAATTAATAAATCGGTTGTTCAACTGTCATTGGAATGGAAAAATACCTGATTCACTACAGTGAAAATCGTGACCAGTGAACTATGTGATGTGATGTGACGAGATCTAATTTATTCATCGAATTCTGGAATCATTCTTCTTCCAGATGCGATGTATGCAATATGCAAGTACCGGAAATACATAGAAGCAACCGACGGAATATTTTATTACAAAATCGGTTTATTTGCATTTTGAAACACTTCATGCACAATTTTAAGGTATGTCAAAAACGATGCAACAACAACGCCAACCATTAGATATGCATAAATGATTTGGTTGAGTTTGCAATTCAAATTCAAAAACTTTTTTTTATATTTTTGTTTTTTTTTGTTTGTTCTATCATCCTTTAAATATCTATTTCTGTTCATTTGGTGGCCATTCATCTGTCGTTTTTGTTTCTATTATTTAATTTATGTACTTGTTCCGAAAGTGGTACCAACAATGATCGGTGCAGCACCTGGTTAGATGTTTTGTGTTTATTTTGTGCGCTTCAAATATATGCATTAAAATGATATGGATCGTGCACTATCTGCTTGTGCATACAACACGTTATTTATGTGTTTTTTTACTGTCTACGTTGGGCAACAGTTGTCAGTTGTCATAATTCAAACGAATAGCGACTTTTGTGATCAAAAACAATTAACCCGCACAACACAACAATATAATGCACAATATGCTGCTATGACGTCAACGATAACCATTTATAAACATGTCATTTCAATGAACGGATCAATTTCAATTCGAAAAAAAATAGAGAATTTAAAAAAGATAAAGCTTGTGAACGATATCCTTTTTTGGGTGCCTGTGGACATTTAGTTGTTTGAATGTTTAGGTGAAATGCGATAACAAACTGTTATTTTTGGTGTTATAAATAAAATTATTATTTAAATTTCTCCAACGTTGCTTACGGCCATTTGATAGTCAAATTTACACTGAATGGACATGCGCTATCTCGTTCAACACACGCGCGTTAACCATTTCATTCGGTGTTTTCCTTGATCGTTTTGTTTGGATGAGTTTTGTGCATCGGCCAACATATGTTCGAAAGTTTGTTCAAGATGAACGATTTTTCAAAGGAAAGAAGAATACCACAGAGAACCATCGTGTCCCGTAATTATCTAGGCGAAAATATTTCGTTAGCCTATGCATGGTTTGGTTTGGTTTGTGTGTTTTGTTGTTGTGTGTCAAGGAATGCTTATGAACTTTGGGTCGCTTCGTTGGTTTTGTGCTGGTGAACGATTATGTTTATTATTTTAATCGCTGCATGCATGAGATATTCCGTATTTTTTTTTTATTATTCCATTCGAAAGGCCAAATAATATGCATGCGTTCAATGTACAGGTTTAGTGCTAGACCAAATGCACCAAAATAATAAGGATGGATTTGGATCATCGAATGATGTTTTTGTTATTAAATGGCAGCCACACGGCACAAGATGGTCTATAGATGTACATTCATACATTTCAAGGAATGCGTGCTTGAATTATGATTATTATTGGGGTGGTTGGTGCTTATCGAAATTGGACAATATGACGCTCGACCGTCAATTTAAACATTTTGGCCCGGCTCGTGCCGTTCGCCGTTCGATGAATCAACAAAAATAACGAATAACCAATTATATGATCCGATGATAATTTTGACTAAATGCGAAAGGCGATAGAAAAATAGTAAATTAATTTACGAATGTAAATGCTTGGTCCGAGTTCCATATGGGCTCATGTGTATTTGTTTTCAAAGAACGCACAATATGAATTTTCATGAGTAATGTTTCCGTTTGATGAATTTAATGGCTTTGGTCTGCATTTTTCTTTTTTTTTCTTTTTTTCCTTTTTTTTCGGCTTTCGTATCGTTAATGTCATTTTGCAACGGAAAACATTCGAATTGCATTCGAAATTTAAGTGTCCTTTCGCATATAAAACCGTCTTTTTTCTCTTAGTTTTTTTTCTCTTCTTCCAAATGAAAAAAGCCAGCGTCACGAGGGAATTATTATTATTAATTTGACTGAACGGTTCGTGCATTATGAATTGAGAATTGACATCGTTTCATGTCTCATATATTTTGGCAAAGAAATATAACGGTAATTTTATACCTTGCATTCCGTAGAACAAAGTGCATAGAGTCGTTATATGATACTATATATGTATTCAGGTCCATGGGTGGAACCGTGCTTAATTCCTTTATGAAGTATTTTTTTTTTTTCGGAAATTTGTGTATTGATTTTTGTTGCTTTTGTGATTGATTTATGGCCAAACATAATGTGTGTGTGTTTGGTCGATAAAAAAAAGTTCATTAATCCCCAATCCTCAACGAATTTCTCCAAAATTCGCAAACAAATTCACTGAAATGTGATGGTGAATTTCGGAATTTCGTGGTAAATATTAAAAAATTTAAATTTTTTTTTTTTACCGTAAAAATCAAATTAGCTAAACGAACGAAACAAAATCCATTTCGCCACGAGATTTACTGAAAGGAATTGTTCCGAGAGAAGAAAAAAAATAAACGTTGAATGTTGAAGGTTGCGCCCGTTCCGAATGCCAACGCATGTGCCTTTTTTTCTTTCGTTAAACCACATATTGGAGTTTTTTTTTGGCACCTTGGATCTTTTGCATTATTATCTTGAGCCATTTGCGTAAAACACATCATCTTAAGCGATGCCTAATTCTTCAGTTTTTTTCCTTTTCTTTTTTTTAATGCAGTCTCATACTACACCAGCAACATCGTACATTTTTTATATATATATATATATATAAATGTATATCGAAGCCATGGAAAATTTAAAATCGTACGTGATCCATTGCCAAATGCACTGTTTTCGGTTCCTTCAATTTTCAATGATGGCCACGCTCTCTTTCGGCCGCGCTCTTTTTCGTTTCCTTTCACGAAAAATCCAAAATGCAAAAATACTTTTTAATCCGAAACAAAACAATAAAAATAAACGAAAACATGTACGATGTTGCGGTGCCGCCACATTGGTTTGCAATAAATGTCTCAATGATCCATTTAGAAGTTGGAAAAAGAAGATAGAGCGAGAGAGAGAGAGAAAGAGAAAAGTGCGGCCAACAGAGCAAAAACCATCAACGACCGAAATAAAAAGAGCATCGATGCTCCTCGAAATCGGAGAATAGCAATTGTGAAAGCGGATGAATCAATGCCTTTTCATTTTGGTTGATTGTAGATTTAGTTTCACTTTGCTGCTTATTTTATGTCCTACATGTTAAACATTAAACATTATACATTGCCCATTGTATGTTGTGTATATGTTTGCAAGAAGATGCATTCGATAAATGAGGTCGCAAAACTCTAGTTCTGAATGAATTTGGTACGTTGAAATGATGTTTCGATTGAAGTCCTTTTTTGGGTGAACAACGCATGAAAATTCCCCAAAAAATTAAAATAACATTACAAGTGAGGTAACGGTATCCAAAGTTGATCGTTATGTGAGTTTTGTGTTCTGTTAGCTGAGTGCTGACGTCGTAACGTTTCTAAGCCGTTTTGTGTTGATTTCTCAATTTTAACTCTATTCATCGCATTTTTGCTTCGACACAAACAACTCAAAGTATCATCATTATGTAATAAAATGTACAATTCGACAGTTAAACATGCAATCCTTAGCAATGTCATGTCAATGAGCCGTCAAGCCACCGATACAATGAATTCGAAAGAAAAAATAACATCGATATCACTACAATTTTCCGCAACAATGTCATTCACAGGCATTTAGCACGCATTCAAGTTCAAAAGAAATCGGTTCGCAATTTATGCAAGTTTGGTTGACATTTCTGACAAATAAACTGTTGACTGCTTTAGTACCGTTTATATTGTTTCACGATTAACGACAATCGAGAAAAAAAACCAAAAAGAAAAAAAAATCCGTTGGGCATACACACTAACAGCCGCGAGAGCTGAGTGCCGAGAAAAGGAAAAAGAAATGCTATCGTTGATCGTATTGTTATCAGATTCGTGTACAACGGATGGTTTCTTCTTTCAGCAGTCCAGTCAATGATTTGCAAATTATATGATCCGAACTGCAAATGAATAAACTTTACCGATTGGTTTCGGACCCAAAAACCACAAGCTTATCGAATTGTGGCCATTCAGTTTAACCGAGATGGAATTATGGCGAAGAAGATCTACAATTGGATCCGATAATTTTCATCTCTTTTTATTTTAACTCTGCGGTCTTTTCGATTTGATGGCAATACAGTCTTCGAGAACCGGGAAGAGGCTCGTGATTTTGCAAAATCAAAGAGAGAATTCATTGCAACAGATAAAGAAAGTTTTCTCAAAACAAGAAAGAAAAATGTTCGCGGCCACAATCTTCCTGCGAATCGGTCACAAGACGAGAAGAAAGAACTCGCAAAAGAAGTAACAAAAACAAAAAAACTTTTGACTTTTTAAATAAAATATCACCAAGTGATCCACTGGCTCAATCGCATATAATCCGTAGCATTGAAGATCAGAAACAACAATTGAGCATTTACGCATATAGCATATCCAACATCCAACATCCATATCCATTCTTGTTTAAAATGTTTACGGGTGAAACGCAACAGGAAATTTGTGTTTATTTGATTTTAGCATTGCAATTGAACATTTGCACATTGCACAATCATCAGATGAAATGGATTTTGCACTTCAGCAAATACCAATAAAAATCTTTTCTCTTTTTCGCTTCGTTCTTGCATCCATTATCGTTCATAATGTTTTGGAATTATTTTTTTGTCTGCTCAGCCAATTTTTGGTCTGTTGGATCAAACTTCACAGTGTTCATCGAATATCAATATGCACAATCAACGAGAATAATCATCACGCCGCTATGAAAGGTTACACCAAAGAACGAAAGACCCAAAAAGAAGATATGATGCAAATAATAATAATAATAATAAACAGCCCAACGTATATCGTATATTGAATATGGTTGCACACACACAGGCGCGAATGCACTTTACAACCAAAGATGAACCCAACAAGTTTTACCAATGAAAACGGCAGCACAATACACAATTCCTCAATTCAACCGAATCAGTGTGCGGTCAAAATGAAAAATTCTAACCAATTCCTGGAATAAAATGAAACATTCTAACAAGTGCGCCGTTTGCGCTTTTTGTGGTTTGTTTTCGATTCCTTTGAATTTCGCTTCAAGGATTAGCAGGTTCGGAATTTGTTCGTCCAAAAAGCGAGATTTAAGAAATTCCGTTTTTTTTGGTTCTCTTTTGCCGTTTTTGCAAAGATTGATCAAGGTTTGGTATAAAGTATTTCGGCTGAAAAGCGTGATCACTGATCATCGTTCATTGGCCGCGAGAGGTGAAAAAAATTGAATATTGAATTCTCAGAATACGTTGGCACCATTCAGAAAATTGATTCTATCACCATTCAAATGTATGTGCCCAAATCAAATTTACGGCTTAACCACTGGATATTTTTCGCTTGTTTGATATTCTCACATTTGAATGCTAGGCCAAGGCCCAAAATGAATTTTTATTTTTACCCCAGACAATTTTTTCCCCTTTTTTTTCTCAAAACAATGCAATGATTCAGTGCGCTGTATCTTTGTGCAGAGTGTCAATTTAAACGCAAAATCGATAGCTGAACCGAAAAATACCGTTCATTTCAACCGAAATTATTGAAAAAATTATGAGCCACAATTCAACGTTCGATTTGGAAGCTGCAAAATACATATAGTCAAAAAAGAAAATCAGTAATCGCCTTGGCATATGACTTCTTTATACTAAAAATATTTAATTTATTGCCAAACTGAAGAAGAACGTTCATCCCAACAGTTGTTCGTGTTTCTTTGTTTAACAGTTGTTTTTTTTTCCTTCCAGAATGAGAATTCTTTGTCCGATTGGAATGGGCCAAATCGCTGCCACTTAACTTATTTGAAATAACAACGATGGCGCTGGCATTTATATTAATCTTTAGAGCCATAAAATTTTGTAATTTAATTATTAATTTCATTGACAATTCAAAACAAACGTTAATACAACATAACAAACGTAAATAACATAAAAAGTGGACCGTACAACGAGATGACATATTACATGCTGCATCAACTTTCTGCAATTTTTTTTTTAGCGACTAGAACTACTTACTTGCGTCTGACCCAATACAATCGAATGTTGGATTACTTATATATATTTGTAATTCAATACGGCAGAACGGATTTCAACGCAAAATTTAATTTTTGAAGACAATCTTAAATTTCAAGTAGTTTGAGAAAATCGAACCGATTATCTTCCATCCAATCAGAATATAAACGATTCAGAAATGCATTAAAATCCTGATCATTCAATGCGTAAAACAACCTAAGAAATGAAAATTATTATGATTATTTTAGAATTTCAGTGCGATACATTGATATACATTTGACGATTGTGAGGTATGCACAAAAGAATCGAAGCGTCCGAAAGCCAAGCGAGGAGATGAGCGAGAAAAAAAAAGAAACTTCGAAAAAAGAGAAAACACCAGTAGCGGTTGATCAAGTTGTAAAAATTAATGATAGCAATTATTTGAAAAGATTAATGTTGAACCTCGATGAAAAGAACTCTTGGACTCTTTCATATACATATACATATAAGACATAAGCATAAGCATGGACCCGAATGGTGTGTTCACGTTTGTGTTTTGTGCGCGCGCTTCTTTTCCTTTTGTTTCTTTCGATATATTTTTTCATTTCGTATCTCTTTATTTTTGGTGTCTTTTTTTTGTGTGTTGATTTTGTTTTTGCTACGGCAGCGAACACAGAATATATATTTATTTCTATGATGGTCAATAATAATAATACTAAATGTATTATATATTTCATTTAGGCCCTTTTCTTTCTTTTTTCTTCACTTCCTTCTTTATTCGACGTATTTAATGGGCTGAATGCTGAATGCGCAATGATTCAGTTTCAGTTGACACCGTTTTTTCAACAGATATTATTTTGTCGAGAGCTCGTTATCAGACGTAATTTGTATTTTGGCGTCAATCGGATAATTTCTTCTTACCTTTGGCATTTTTGTTTCATTTTGAATCGGAAAATTGCATTCGAAAAGAGATTTAGTTTGTTTTAATTTCTTTATGAATCATCGTCATCGTATTCACTTGAACGTTAAACGAAAGATAAAATTAATCTGAGAAAAGATGTTGAATAAAATTTTATATCAACTCAATACACTTGCGCTGTTCCAATGTGGTGGCTTTTCTGCGCAACACAATATGCGTATGTGTGTGTATTCTAAAGACATCTATCGAACGACAATTAATTCCGGTTGAATGAGAAGAATGAGAAAAAGGAGAGAGAGAGAGAGAGAGGAGGAGAGAAGAAGAGGTATTAGAAGTTTATTGCGTCGTTGTTA
>GL501417.1:362708-378327 GCA_000149185.1 Mayetiola destructor
TAATAGAGAAGAATAGAGAAAGAAGAGAGAGAGAGAGAGAGAGGGAGAGAGAAAGACGGATTGAAGTTTATTGCGCGTTGTATTTTGCGTTTAACTGAACAACGAACACCAATGTATTGACCACAGAGCAGCATCGTGTTACACATCGAATTCATTTTTATTGGCTGAAATTCGGAAAAAGTGTTCATGTAATTTCGCCATTCGATCATTGTGGGTTCACTGAAAGTTCATTCGCTTCTTAAATGCAAAGAGCTGAAAACTGTTTATTCAACTTGCGAATGGATGCAGAAAAAAGAAGAAGAAATTTGATTTTTAATTTTAGCGCTTGAACGTTTGATTTAATTGTTTAAGAAAGAATATTTGTCTTACGTAATTGTTTGCAAGGCACAATAAATAAATTAATTATAGACATTAGACATTAATCGAGTCAAAAAAAAAACCATTAAATCTAATTCGATGACGAACATAAATATGACTAGGAACAACATTTTCCCTTTTGATTTTTCTTAACTAATTTTTGGTTTTTGCTAACTCATGATCGACATTGGCCGAATGCATTCAAAAGCGATGAAAATAAATTAAAAATTGACGAATAAACTAAACGGAACCTATCGACTATCGACGAATCAATCAGCTTAATCATTAAATGAAATTAAATTAAATAAAATAATAGTCGAATTTTATGAAATTAAAACTAAAAACTAAAATAAATGAATAAAATTTAGAATTTAGTGTTGTGATGTTATGAGTCCAGGACAACCGCTCTCCATGTGTTTGGTGAGCAATGACATTCTTGAGAATGTTTTGCTACATGTTGTGCACGAATATTTTTTGATGTCGGAATGTGTTTGTAGATGAGCTCGCAAATTTGATTTATCGGCAAAAGATCGATGACAATGCAAGCACTCGAATGGTTTTTCTCCGGTGTGTGTTCGGATGTGTCCTTGTAATAGCCATGGTCGAGAAAATTGTTTTCCGCACAAATGGCATTTGCACGGTTTTGTGTGCGTTCGAATATGCATTTTGAGGGCTCCCATTGTATTGTAATTTTTCGGGCAAAATTGACAATCGAATGATTTTTTAGCTTGGCTGGTTGGTGATGCTGTGCAATGGAATTGCTTGTGTTTGGTTAATCCAGAATATGTTGAATATGATTTGTTGCAATCTGCGCATTGATATCGTGGTAAATCGGTGTTTTTAACAATGACTGAATGTTCATTTGATGAATTTGCATTAATCATATGATGATGATGATATGAATCTTCGACAATCGACGATGAGCTAGTCGAGGCTGGTGACATTGAACTGCGAGACGATGATGCACCCAATGAATGTAATGAACTGTGACTGTGAGTTGGTGACATGCTGCTATATTCATCGACAATGTGATGTTGACGGCTTACATGGTATGGCACATAGCGATGACTTTTGCTTGGATATGATGATTCGGATTTCATTAAATTTTCGCTTTGTTGATAATATTGATCGTATTGGGCACTGTGAACTTTCATTTGTGGCGGTGATGGCAATGGATGATGCAATGGTTTGACGGCATAGACATGTGTTGGTGGTGAAACTGATGGCTCACGCCAATATTCCGGTTCAGATTTGATCGAAGATGCCGATTGTGGTGGCGACAATTGTGATGCATAATTCATTGCATAGCCTGGCAACAAATTGTACAATGATTCTTGTTTAACCAAAGTTGGACGAGATTCAATATATCGGATTCGCTCTTGATGAATGCTCGATGTGATATCTTGTAATGGTGTTGTTGTACGAACTTTGTTCACCAGCGAAATTGATTCATCTTTGTGCACTTTTCGTACACATAAATTGACTGGTTCATCTTGTATGGGCTCCTCTTTAACAATTGGATCCATATACAAAATTGGTCGCTTTTTCAATGGGCAACTGTTGTAATTTTTCGTTCCACTTTTAATTTCTGCCATTTTCGTTGATTTACTTATAATTTTCTTCACAAAATTGAAACGTTTATCGAATTATTACGAAAAAGAATTAAATTATTTTCCGTTTCACTTGGTGAAAGTTAATTGATTTTTTGAATTAAGAAAAAATGTACGTCACGAAAAAAAAAAATTTAAATTGAAATGAATTGTATTATTTCATTTGTGTTCACACTCAATATCAATTCGTTCGAATTGCGTAAAAACTGTTTTTTCAACTACAAGACGAGTTTACTCGATGGCGAACGGGCCTTGAATGATCAAACACCAAAACCTGCTGAACTTATATACGAAGCCCCTACTCATCGAAAATCGCTTACATGTACAACAACCAAATTCACATGTGTATTCGTGCGTACACATTGATCTTGCACAAAACAGCCATTTCAGTGTGTTTGTGCAATCGAACACGTGCCGCTTAAACCATATACACAGCCAACTTTTCGTTCATATATTTGTGATCAATGCATCGAATTCAAAAATCTAGTGTTTTTGTTTCCCCTCAAAATGTTTTATTTTTTATTTTTTTACTTTTCTCTTCTTCTCCTTCTTTCACTTCTTTTCATCCGTGGTGAGTGTGTATATGTAGACTAAGCAACAGCTGCTACTCTCGCATGGTAATGTTACCGATGTCGTTCTTGCTGCCGTTATTGTCTTGTTCTTTGAGTGATGCATATCGTTTTTGTTCTTTCATTGGTGTTGTTGTTGTTGTTGTTGTTATTAGTTTTGTCCATTATTCACTTATTTTCGATTCCGTTTTGTGCTTTGGTTTCAATAAATTGAATGCATTGGAATATTTATTGTATAGTATATTGTCGAGTTCAATCCAGCATTGCATGTTGCATATATTCACCGTGCTATATTGAATGAAAAGAATTTCATTTTTGGTATACTTTGTACATTGGAACTCCGATCAGGTACCGTACAATGTGTGTGCTTCGTTTCGTCGTTCCGGGTTGTATTGCTGCATATTGGTGCTTTACGGTGTGTTAGTGCATCTGGGCTCTGTTCCTTGTGTTTCGTTCGATTCATGCTACTCAAAAATGCATTCATTTCTTCTTCTTCTTCTTCTTTTTCTTTTTCTTTCATTGTGCTGTTCTATATATTTTTTGATTCGCCCTCCGTATGTACGATCAATCAACCGTGTATATTGAGGCACACATGCCTTCGATGATGAATTCTTTTTCGAACATGAACTCGGGCAGGTATGCGCTATATCGAATAGCAACCAAACTATAGATGAAATGGAATTTTTATTCTTATTTTTATTTTTTATTTTTTTATTCATTTTCTTCATTTATCTTTTTCTTCTTTTATTTGTGTCATTAATGTATCGTCATTGCGCATTGCACACACTCATCACTCATTACTCGCTCTGCAATCTGAACTATCAGCATTTTATGATTCGAAATTTTTGGAATATTAGAACTTGTGTCCGCACACGTGAATTCACAAAGTACACATTTAGTTGCATCGAACCTTTGGATGATGATTCATTCAATATTCAATGATGAAATACATATCGTATTAACGTTCAATATATTCACTATTCATTGTTTAGCGTTCAGAGCGATAATTTCAATTGAATTTAGGTCAAATATCGTGGTTTATCCATTGTTGACGGCTTAATTATTTATTATTTTATATGCATGCGCCCCACAATCGATACTTATCTCTCGTTTACAAAATTTTATTTTTCTTTCTTTCTTTCCTCCCAAAAAAAAAACCAAAAACATTTTTCGTTTAAATTATGAAATTTCACAAGAATCCATACTGATGTCAATGCTCATTATAATGAACTTTAATTGCCAGCTCCGATTGCGCTCAGTTTAATTTCATTTATTTCATAATTTAAAATCATTCGTTTTTTATGGTAATCGGTATTCGGTATTCAGTATACTCGATCTTTCTTCTACATCTTGCGTTTTCTTTTTGCAATTTTTTTTTCTTTGTTCCACATTCAACAAAAAGATTCTTATCATCGATTAAAAGAATATGATATGGCTGAAGAAGAAAATATCGCAAAAATTGCTTTGTAATCCCTGTTGGACATTGAATCGGCTGAATGTTTTTATGTTTTGGATTTCGTTCTCTAGTTAATTAAGAGTTGCATTCAAAGCTCAAAGTTTGCAGTTGTCATTTATTCAAAATTCAAAGTTCAGCTGTGACGTCCTACGTTACGGTTGCATTATTATGGCACAAGTTTTATTCAGTTGGTGATTGATTGATCCCAGTCGTGATTTGCCAGATTGAAGAAAATCGTTAAATTCCGTCACTTACCGGCTTTGATATATTTTATTTTCTTTTTTCATTGATATTCAAAATTGGGCAACCGCCTCATTTATGTTTCTTTTTTTCTGGCTCGATCCCGAATCCCTATTGCAGTAATATTTAATTATTTTTTTTCGCTCATCAAAATCACCACAAAAAATCAAGAGAAATGGAAAATAACAACAATTATTAAACTGTTTATCACCCAATGACAGTAGTTGTGTATGCTGTGCTCTGTGCTCTTACTAACAATTGAAATATGAATCCAGTCTTTTATTCGGTTTCATGATTTAATGAAATGCCATGAGTTAATTTCAATATCAAATGCAGACAAACACGTAGTATTTGGATGGTGGCCCGCTTTTTGTACTTGTGTAATACGGTGAAGTACATATTAGTGCATGAAACAACATCACATCTGTTCGAATTTTTGAATAATTCAGTTTTGAATATTGAATATGTTTGGCGTTCGGTGTATGAGTGTTTAGTCTCTATGTGCTGTTTTTTTTCCCTTTGGATTCATTCACCGGTGTGTCGGGATGAAATTCAACAATTATTGTTATTTGTTATTACATGAACATTCGTACATTTCAAGGGAGAGGTCTCATATAAAATTATAATAGGAATAAGCACATAGGTGTAATGGTTAATGGTTGAGTAGTTGAAATTCAGGGAAGAAAAAAAGATTAACACATTGGTGCGCAATTCATGAGGCGAACAAACAAAAAATGCCGAAACTTTCGATTCGGTAGGATTTCATTTAATGCGGTAATGTAGTAATGTTCAGCCTGATGGAACTAGACAGGCTGACAGAACGAAAGAGACAAATGCTATACTATTTAGGTAATTTTTATTTTTAGATTTTCAAATAACTAAAATTTATGTGCTGTTTTGTGTGGTGTGGTGTATGTTGTATGTTTGTGAATGTGCGAAATGAGTGCAAATGAAATAAAATAAAATCAAATAAACACACAATACGCACAGCACGTTCGCATTCGGAGATTTTCAATAGTTTCGTCTGTTGTAATTGTTGATTGTTGATCGTATACATATTTATATACTTTATTATTAACATTGAAATATGGAAGAGAGATGAACAAAAAAGCCCGGTGCAATTATGACCTGCCTTTCACATTCCTTCTTCTCCCTTTGCTTATTCAGTGCCAAAAATGATTTTATTCAATAGAATTTCCCTTTGCATCTTTTTTTTTCATACCTTTTTGGAGCTGAAATTAAATACAATGAACAATTTCATTATTATTAAACATTGAACAACTACGGGCGAAGAGCAGGAGACTGAGAGACGCAGCAAAGAAACCAGAGCCAAGTCAATATGGAATGAAAAACGACAACGATCGAATTGAAGAATCAAGTCGATTTTGTATGTGTTGACTATGGCGGCTGCTGCTGCTGCTGCTGATATTCTTTTCAATTGTTGTGTCTGCACATCGATCATATAACCCATAAAAAAAAAAAAAAGAAAGAAAAAAGAGGAACAAAAATCCATTTATTTCCTATTTGCCCATTCGGAAGTTTTACCAAAAGGTATAAAAAGCAAATAAGACGATATATGTGGCCGATGCTGTGAAACGGTGGTTCCTTCGACAACCGGAGAATAAAATGAAGATGAAGAAGAAAAAAAATCAATAAATAACCAGAAATATATTGAATAACGGTCTTTTGGTCCATAGTGCAGCATGCAGCATGCATTTGATTCAGAAATCTAAGCAACCGTGCTTGAGTGGATTAGAAAAAATAAACATTTTATAAATCCAAGTGCTCAATGTCACTCACAACTCACAGTCGATGCTTTACTCCGTTCTGAGATCAGTTACCATTTCTGAGTTTGATATGCTGATATGAGCCTCTAGTTTCGGATTGCATTGAGTGTTGGTTGTTGATCAGCCAAATAAATGAGGCAATATGTACCTGAAAAAGTACACAAAAATCACTGCAATTGATTCTGCCAACAATGAATTGCTATCGTAATTATTCGGGATTCAATCCATTTTAAAATCACCTTTTTTTCGCCCGTAGTTGAGAAAAAAAAGTCGACAAGATGCCGTGTAACTGTGGTAGCAACTAACAACAGGAGCAGCAGCTGCTTCTGTTGCTGAGGGGTTAAAATCAAAATATTCCTAAATACAGATTCAGTTACCAAGGGTCAAATTTTCCTCATACTGTATTTGTATAGCGATTTATACATGCGCGCACATCGCACGCACACATCGGCTGCATTCAATTCAATGGCATTGAGCTCATGCACATGCTTGCATTTTTTCACGTTTTCATATTTCGAAAACGGTGATGGTATACTGTGTACAGCGTTTTATTTACACTGGATCATATTTTTTCATCATTCACCAATCACCATTTAGCAGACATTGTATGCATTTAGATGTTTTTCCTTCCGCACCAAAAATAAAACCGTTAAATTTTCTTCCGATATTTATTTTTGATGAAAAGCGCACAGCCTGTGTAACATTTGGATGAAGTGAAACAGTTGTGTATATGCACAATGCGCATTGGAATCATAATGGATGGTACAACGGAATGATGTAAAAAGCTGAGCTGTGATTTGATCTTTAGCATTGCGATAAAATGGAATTTTTGGTTGGCAATGTTTTTTTTTCTTTCTTGATTTTTCCCTTCATCCCTTTTGAATAGTGGAAAATGTGTTGAATTAAATACGAAACAGATACACAGACAGTAACAAATGGCAGATGATAACCGAAATCCGAAATGCATATGGATCGCATTGAAATGGTGAAAAGATGGACATTCACCACTTAAATTTGTAATTGCGATACTTGTTTTGTGATTTTGTGGGCATTTTCAATGTAAAATAGTTTTGACGAGTTGGTACATTTGCAATGACATCGTCTAAATTATAATTTTTGACGAAGGAAAATGTGTGCAAGATGTTCCATGCATATTTTATAGAAATGAACAGCCAGGTGATCGAAAATCTGATTGTAACGGCGATTCAAGGAAAAAAGATGGATCGAATTACGAGCATTGGTCAGTGTGTGTAGTGTTTGGTATCTATTTAAAAAATGTTGATATTATGAGGAAGCAAAATAAGGCATATGCCTGTCAATTTTACCAAAAAAATACTGACATTGAAAGAAAATTTACTACGAATCGGCCTTTTTTTTATTTGTTTATAGTCAAGTCCAGGCACACATGATCAACGAATGTCAACTATTCCTTCAAACAAGTACAAGGAACCGAGCACTGAACGTTGAACATGAACCAGCCAACAAATCAACAAGTTTTACAATTTTCACTTTAATCTATTGTTTTTTACTTAATTTAATGAGATTCCGTGGGCTTTTCATGCCAGTCAGAATCAACACTGGCCACATTTTGAGGCCGAAACTTTCTCAGGCTCTATACATTTACCTGGAACGTGTATATCATGTGAGAAAATGATATTTCAAGTTTAAAAGCAATCAATTTCATTGAATTTTGTATGCATTTGCTTATTCATGCAACATTTCCCCACATTTGCATGAAAAAGTCCCAGACGCAAATTTTTGTCATATAGGTTTTTTTCTCGCAGTCGTTGGGTTTTTTCTTGTGCCATAACGTTTGGAAAATTTGTTCGAATCGTTCTCTTTGCGCTTACCTTTCTTTCATCATTTTTAAGAAGCCTAAAAAAGGTGAGAAAAACAACAAAAATGTTTGACATGTGCTACGATCATAATTTCACATAAAACAATGACCATTTTGGTGAACACTTACCAATTTTAACAAAATCTCATTCATTTGAATTATCTTTCTATTGTTTTTTTTGTATTATCCTGTACTGATCAGTTTCTCCGTAATTGCTCACCATAAATGCATGGTCCGGCCCGCCCTTTTTTTTGCTGATGATGGTATGGCGTTAGAGGAAATACAATTAGAATAAAAAAAACATTCAAAGAATAATGTATGCAACGTGTGAATGAATATAATGTATGCAAAAACCTTTAAAACAGAATTAGTTTATGGCAATGGCATTGTGTTTTTATGGTGGCGCTTAAACGAACGCACGTCAAACATATTTTTGTTTGGAAAAACTTCCAATTCGCTTGTCCGATAATAATTTTACAATTTTTCACACATTTTGCTTTGTTTCATTTTTCTTCTTTTTTTTGGAACGTGATGTCGGACGTTCTATATGAGCTATGAGCCTCATATGGTTACAATTATTTGAAGCGTGTGAAATATTTTCCGAAGACTGAGAAAATGAAACGAACAATATTCGTTTTGGACACAGGACACAAGCCACTTTTTCCATTCACAGTTTCCATTCAGATGTTTTGCTTGCCTCAGCGCCATATAAATTTATTTTAATTTCACGGGTCTTGTGAATGGTAACCAAAAAAAAATCCCAAACATATGAATCGAAAGCGTGTGAGGAAATTTTCCTCAATAATGCCCGGTACTGATGTGATGCTATGAGGAAAAAAAACTCATTTTGCCATCTCCGAAAGAAGAACCATTCTGATCGGCATCTTCGCAGCTAAAGAGGCTACCCTACCTTGACATACCTTGTGACATACAGAATACCGACCGGGTGCTCGCATGTATTTCATTCGAAAGATCTCTTTTCCCGCGCTCATATATTTCGGTTGATTTGTTCCTTTTCATTGTTTGTTAGGCAAAGCATTAACAGGAGTAGGATTGAGCTAATATCAGACTGAAGGTGAAATATAAATAACGACCATCACCGTGTTGAAGAATTTGCGTTACGGGGAAAATTTCATTTGTGCATTGAGAATGAACATCAACCAGATTGTTTTTATTTTCATCTTTTCAGCTGGAATGGCATAAAGAAGCATTTATTTCGGAGAAATTTTGCTCTCCTTTTGTTGATGTTTTTACAAGTTGAATAACTAAAAATAAATGTTCCGAAAAAAAGCAATTTGTGATATTTTTGCTTTGCCAGCTTTGTGGTACACAACGAATTCATTAAATTGACTTAAATTCGGTTTAAGTTTCAGTTTTTATGTGATTTTTCCATTTGTTCAACGTGATTTCGATGAAAGTTCATTTGTTTCTAGCTGAAAAGATTATTTAACTTGGGAATGAATGAAAACAGCGAGAGAGATTTGATTTTAAATTTTAACGTTTGAACGTTTGAATTTATTATTATCTAAGAAAGAATCTTTTTCTTAATTGTTTGCAAGGCACAATAAATAAATTAATCATAGACACTAGATATTAACCGAAAAAAATCCTAAAACTAATAATTCGATGACGAACATAAATATGACTAGGAACAACATTTTTCCTTTTCGATTTTTCTTAACTAATTTTTGGTTTGTGCTAACTTATGATCGGCATTGGCCGAATGCATTCAAAAGCGATGAAAATAAATAAAAAAAAATTAATGAAATGAAAATTAAATTAAAATAAATTAAATTAAATTAAATTAAATTAAATAATAATCGAATTTTATGAAATTAAAACTAAAAACTAAAATAAATGAATAAAATTTAGAATTTAGTGTTGTGATGTCATGAGTCCAGGACAACCGCTTTCCATGTGTTTGGTGAGCAATGACATTCTTGAGAATGTTTTGCTACATGTTGTGCACGAATATTTTTTGATGTCGGAATGTGTTTGTAGATGAGCTCGCAAATTTGACTTATCGGCAAAAGATCGATGACAATGTAAACACTCGAATGGTTTTTCTCCGGTGTGTGTTCGGATGTGTCCTTGTAATAGCCATGGTCGAGAAAATTGTTTTCCACACAAATGGCATTTGCACGGTTTTGTGTGCGTTCGAATATGCATTTTGAGGGCTCCCATTGTATTGTAATTTTTCGGGCAAAATTGACAATCGAATGATTTTTTAGCTTGGCTGGTTGGTGATGCTGTGCAATGGAATTGCTTGTGTTTGGTTAATCCAGAATATGTTGAATATGATTTGTTGCAATCCGAGCATTGATATCGTGGTAAATCGGTGTTTTTAACAATGACCGAATGTTCGTTTGATGAATTTGCATTAATCATATGATGATGAAGATATGAATCTTCGACAATCGACGATGAGCTAGTCGAGGCTGGTGACATTGAACTGCGAGACGACGATGCACCCAATGAATGTAATGAACTGTGGCTGTTGGTTGGTGACATGCTGCTATATTCATCGACAATGTGATGTTGACGGCTTACATGGTATGGCACATAACGATGACTTTTGCTTGGATATGATGATTCGGATTTCATTAAATTTTCGCTTTGTTGATAATATTGATCGTATTGGGCACTGTGAACTTTCATTTGTGGCGGTGATGGTAATGGATGATGCAATGGTTTCACGGCATAGACATGTGTTGGTGGTGAAACTGATGGCTCACGCCAATATTCTGGTTCAGATTTGATCGAAGAAGCCGATTGTGGTGGTGACAATTGTGATGCATAATTCATTGCATAGCCTGGCAACAAATTGTACAATGATTCTTGTTTAACCAAAGTTGGACGAGATTCAATATATCGGATTCGCTCTTGATGAATGCTCGATGTGATATCTTGCAATGGTGTTGTTGTACGAACTTTGTTCACCAGCGAAATTGATTCATCTTTGTGCACTTTTCGTACACATAAATTGACTGGTTCATCTTGTTCGGGCTCCTCGTTGACAATTGGATCCATATACAGAATTGGTCGTTTTTTCAGTGGGCAACTGTTGTAATTTTTCGTTTCACTTTTAATTTCTGCCATTTTTATTGATTTATTATTTTTCTTCAAATTTCGTTCACAAAATAAAAAACACAACGAGAAGAATTTATTTTCACACTTTATACGATTCGTTTCTTTTTTTTTTGAACTACGAGACGTGTTTAATCGATGACGAACAAGCCTAGAATGATCAAACACCCCAATTGACGCTGCTTTTATACTCGCAGCCCTTGCATATAGCTCATTTTATACGCACACTAGCTAAGAAACGTTTGAGTGTGCGTGCACATTGATCCTTTGACGACAGCCTTTGTTCGTGCAATACTGCTTGCTCACATAAGGATTTACTTACTAAGGTAGAAATACACATACATTAACAGTTTTTCATCCAATTCGAATACATTTCTTTGGCCTAGCATATTGCACATGCTTGCAACTTTTTCGTACCAACTGTTGGAATAGTTTACATTGAATCAAATTTTTCATATCAATATTGAAGTGGATTTTTCTTTCGCTACATGCAAACAACTGAAATAAAAACCGTTAAAATTTCTTCCATTTCAGCAAACAGCAGTCCGATATATATTAATTTGGATGAGGCGAAGCAGTTCGGTATGATAATACACAGGATGATTTGAGACTGGTTTTGGTTTAGTTTTTATGCATTTTAGGCAGTGTGTCATCGTCTTTTACTTTTCCCTTTTGAAAAAGGTGTCAAATCGAACATAAACAACATGAACGAGAGATCACCAAATGGCAGATGATATCTAAAAACTAAATGCATATGGATCATGATACAGCCAGCATCAAACTATTAAAATAGGACATAAATGGACATTTGTCGCTTTTAACTCGTAATTGTGATGCTTGTCTTGTGGTTTGATCGTAATTTGGTGGACATTCTCAATGCTAAATAATTCTAATGCATTCGCAATGACATACAAAAAAATACCATAAATGAAACAATTTTTTTTTTTGTGAAGGCAAATTCAAGCAAGCTGCTTCTATTTTACTTTTATAGAAATGGACAGCCAGGTGACCGAAAATAGATTGAATTACAGTCGAACTAACGGAACACTCGCTCAGACCAATGTCTACATTGAATATGTTCGTTGAGCCAAAAGAGAGAATCTTTATTTTCCGAAATGGAAATTTGATTTTTCGTTGTCAAGTTGAAAATCACATGATTGGAAAAAGCGTTGGCAAGGAATGTTTCAATGGTGCAACTAACCAAACATTGACCATAAATCACCCAAAAAATCAACATTTTTTACGATTCCCATTTTGTTGTTGGTTTTAGTTTGATTTAATGAGATTCCATGGGATTTTCCTGCCAGTCCTAATTCACATTAGCCATTTTGAATAAACATTTTCTCATGCTTATTATTTACTGGTTACCTGTGGCGAATATTCTAATAGAAAGAAATGCTATCTTTGGCTAAAGCAATGGAGTTCATTGAGAAGTAAAACTCTCCGTCCAAAGGTTTTTAAAGGTAAAGGATGAATGACAATGACGAATATCACACGTTGGAAAAAAAATTGCACTACAGTGAAAGGCTCACATTTTATCGGGAATGAATATTATTGTTATTTCATCATTAGGTTAGCTGGGACTGAGATGGCCTGGGACTCAAAATATGTATGTTTCGATTTGAAATTTAGTGAGAAATCTGTTTTGTTTTCGATTCCAAGCTATTTAGAATTGTTCTGTCTCTTCTTCACAAATGTTTTGCTGACATTTGAAAAAATATTAAAACGATTACCTAGTTCAGTGACAATGGAAAGCTTGGCTTGGCTCGGCTCAGCTTGGTTTGCTTTGGTGCCGGAACATAAATAAAAAAATATATATTTTATATATGAATGTAAATGTTAATGTTATCCAAAATACGAGAACAATATGCACAATGAACATTGCACTATGCACATTGCACATGATCGGAGTCTGATAAGGAAAAACTCAAATCACCAAAAACCAAATAAATAAATTCAGGCGTCAACGAAACCGTTCACATTATGTAACAAAGCACTTTAACTTGTCACATTAGTGAAATTTATTAATTTTCGATTTGTGAAACTCTTTCTCAGACAAATGCAATTTCATGAGCTGCTGTTATTAAATGAACAAATAATATTTATCGAATCGATGAAAAGAAATTCAGCAAAACAATGCCAACGATTAGGAGGGAAAAAAATGCTAAAAATCACTTGAAGAGCGTACATATTTTGTGTACTCGATCGGTGAGCAGTTGAAAGTTTCAACTTGAAACAACCACAACATTCGGTATTCAACGTTTATGTCATTCCCATTGGTGCATATTTATGGAGGGAAACAATTCCAGTTGACAATGTAATGAAATTCATTGGGAATCGTTTCGAGTGTTGCTCAATAGCAACGGTAATAAGCGCAAACAAACACCGTTATATTGAAAATATAATTTCCTTTTGATGCCGAGAATGAGTGTCGTTCATCGTTCATCGTTCATGAGAGTTGGCTTTTGCACATGGGATCGACAAGTGAGAAATGTCGTCGGAAATAACTCATTGAATGGGGCCGATGAGAGGTGGCAACAAAAGTAACTTCATGCATGATAATAATTTTCAGTTTGAATAATAAATTGCCGAGATTCAATTCGATAAATTTAAACGTTCGTATTTTGTGTGGTTCCATGGGCTGGTTACGATAAACCATTCGCTCACGATTTTTCAAGTTTTAACATGTCGAAAAATTCATCGGTATTTTTGTAATGTGGAAGTGACGAAATGGTGAGTCATGCAATTTTCATGGGTATTTTCAAATGAGACGGATCTTATTATCAAATCTTTCCGAAAATAGAAAAATATTATTTTTGGCTACTTATCTACAGCTAACTAGGCAAGTCCATCCGAACGTGAGGAAAACAATAGAAAATTGTGCTCAAAGTGCATGCAACATGTTTTTCGCACGTGTTTCACTTCAAATGATTAAAAGTAGACAGTAGACACCGAAAAAATTTACCGGACGAAAAATATTCAGTTTTTTTTTCTAATGATAAGCGAGTGCCAAAGTCCATTACCTACAATGCGGTGCACAACATGAGATTGCATTACTCATCTTTTATTCCATTCCAGTTTCTTAAGAAAATAAAAATAGAGGAAAAAGTCCATCGTTTGTTATCATAGAAACTTTGAACATATGTTCAGACATTTCAGGATCTCGTGCTAAACACTAAACACCTCTTTCTTTTCATTTTCAAATCCATTCAACATGTTAATAGTAAACCATTTTAGGATCATAAATGTCCCAATAAACTGCCGAACACAATTGAACAAACATCGAAACAACTAAAAAATAAAAACGATTCAAGTAAATGAAAATGAATCCAATGAATGCACAATGTTTATTTTAAAGATGCAGAGGAATCCATTCAATCCATTTATTGGTGAACATAAATTCCATTTTTGATATTCAATTATTGTAATTTTGTTGAATCAAAATACAAATTTTCAATCGATTTCGATTGAATGAATGTTGTTCATAAAATATAATGAAAAGCCGTCAATGGCTCATTCATTGGTTAAATTTTATATTGTCGATCAATGAAAATGGAATCAAAATTTACCTGCCATCCTTTGAGCATTAAGCATAAAAATATTCAAACGGATATCAATGCTCTGAGCGTTTTCTTTTCGTGTTTTTTTTACTTTTTCCCTGAATAAAATTTGTTGATTTTAGTCATTTTTGTATTCATGTTGCCACAATAGCTGATGGCTGCATTAAAAGTCCACAAAATGAAGAAGCAACGGGGCGAACCCATTCCATCGAAACAGAAGGAGAAACTTAAAATGAAATACACAAAATATGAATTTAAACGAATAAAATATTGAAGAATTAATAATAAAATTTGGAATATAAATAAAATCTACACAAAACGATAAAGAGAAGAAAACGACGTTTTTTTTTTTGGTATTGAAAATTAAACAAAGCGCATGAAAGATCATGAACATTGAACATAAAACGTTGTGTATACGCTATTATTATTTCAATGAAATTTTTCGTTTTGTGCCACAGTTGAATTATGATCATTTATCAAAATTGTTCGTAGTCTAGTACGTGCGTTATTTCTTCGGGGGGTTTTTCTTCTGTTTTCATCGTTTCATTTTGGCATCGAAGAAATCGAAAGGGACGACTAAAGATTGAATTGAATACCGTGAATATTCGGTATTCGGTCAAACACATTCACCAAACCATTTTCAAATGACGATTTTCTTCTTCTTTTTCCTTCTTCATATAAAAATAGAGTTTACCGTCTGTGTACAGCATCTCGCATCGCACCACGATTGGGCAGATGTGACGAAGTGATCGTGTGCGATCAACAACCATACAACTGAAAACGCCGAATGAGATATTCAATGCCTTACAACTAATAATAATAATAATAATAAAAATAAAAATCAGAAACTTGAATAAAGAGCAAAGAAAATCGAAACCATTTTTGTTGCTATGTGCAAGGAGATGCAGTGCATTTAGTACGGTTTGGTTATTGAATTGTGTTTATTGAATGGAAAAGGACCCCGGTAACTCGGGTACTTTACCTTATATGATTGTTTTTGTTGTGTTCGCTGTTCGTCTGCCTTCAACATTTCGTGTAATGTGCTGTAAAGAAGTTAGTTGAATGCAGCTATGAAGTGCATATGGACAGATGTCACAATTTTCCTGATTTTTTTTC
>GL501417.1:384252-429662 GCA_000149185.1 Mayetiola destructor
CCTGGTTGGATTGTTTTTTGTTCAACGGAATTCAAGTAGAAGAAACGAAATTGGAAAAGGTTTATGCAAATGCAGGTGAGCTCATCGCCAAGCACTGAGCACCGTATTTGTCATTTTGAATTTCAGAAAAGTGGCTTTCATGAGAAAAATTGATGAAATGAATTTTGTTGAGAAATTGAAAGTGTGCAAAGTCTTGAAATTTGATTTCTTTTCTTCGTTTTGTTTGTTGGGAGGTCAATTTGAAGATGACAATCATTCGAATCTCTAAATAAGATTGGAAAATATTTTCATAGAAATAAGATTTATTTGATTTAAAACGATGGTTGATTACAAAATTGGATTCCATTGACCAGTTACATGATTCAGAATTTAGTTTTTTGAATTCTATACGGTAAGTCAATAGTAGTCTATCCATAGGTCCATAGCATCGGATTACCGTCCTTTCGTCCAAAAGAAATGGATTCTGTTCTATTGATAAACAATTAATTCTGTAAATGCTTATCTAAACACGACCTACCAACGCCAAACAATGGCCACTTCATCAGAATTTTTCTTCTTCCTTTTTTATTTCAATTCAAGTGTTCAAAAATAAAAAAATGGATTTTCGATCAGATTTTCGATACAATCGAAAATGCACTTTTCTTTCTTTCATTCTTTCCATTGATGAAAAGAAATAACAATTATAATAATGTGAAATGGTAAAAAAAAGAAGAACGGAAAAGCCAATAAATGGTAACGTAATATCAAATCGATGAATGAAATGTTAAGCCAATATATCAAATAGCTAAAAGTGAATCACAAACGATAAGGACTGAAATAATTCATATTATTATTATCATTATTTGATTTGGGATAGAATTTATAGCCGCAACCACACACAATGAACGATAAACGATGAATGAAACGAAAAATTATGAATTGAAGAGTTGAGCTTCGTTTAATTCGACAACGATCCTTGGTCCAGAGCGACTTCGTCTTCGGCAGGAAACATAATGAAGCATCGAATGAGATTTATGTTCAAGAACATGTTGAATGTTGAATGTTTAGCCGAGAGTTTTGGATTTCTGGATTGGATTCATACACTTGTTTTTCTTTTATAACAAAATCCATTGTTTTCTCGTTTTCGTTTAAGTTTATTTTTTCTTTCGCTCTTCATTCGGTTGAATGCATTTGTTTCAAATCGGTGTGAATCCAAATGTTGTTTCGAAAAATAGTTCAATTCCTTTTTTTTCTTCTCTCCAAAGGTTTTTGGTGTTGAAATCGGAGAGTTGAATACTAAAATGCAGAACCAAAAAGAACGACAGGGAATACAAGGAAGAAAAAAACACCGAAACACAAAAGGATTTAAACAAACTATTTCACTTATTATTTGATGATTTATTTACCTGCTAGAGGACAATCGGCAAATACATCACGTTGATCTTTAACCAAATCCATGCAATGGATAAATGCAAAAGTGAATTCGAAAAAAAAAACATTCAAACTGGAACTGAGAAATGGAAAAGAGAAACATGATAAACGGAGATTCAATTTTTTTTTTCTCTTGAAAAAATTTGGTTTTTTCTCATCGATTCCACCGACAATTCAAACTTAAATCCAATGGAATTCCTTTTGTTTTCGCTTTCTCTCTCTCTCTCTCTCTCGTTCTCTGCCTCGCTCATTCTTCCTTTTGGCAATTCATTTCATCTCATTCCTTTTTCCAGAGTTTTTTTTTTTTTTGACTAAAAACACATTTAACGAGAATCAATTTGGTTCTCATGCACTTGTTTCGTTTGATATTATAGAATAAAAGGAAAAAAAAACAATTTTCAATTTTGCGAAAAACGACACAAACATTGAAAAACCCAATTTCTGGTGTTTCTTTTGTTGATTTTGAGAAAAAAAAGATTTCTCTTTCTCTCTTCTGCCTTTTTTTTAAACCTTTTTCTAATTCTTGATGCGGGCAAATGAAGCTATTTTCTCACGGAGTTCGTTTTAATTCGTTATCGATGAGTTTTTGCGTTGTGCAAACAATAGAATTGTTACAAACAACAGATCAAACACTTTCCAAATTTCACCAATTTTCAATTTCTTCCGTATCATTTTTTCCCATTGCATTCAGTGTTTTGAAGTGAATCGATTGAAATTAAATTTATAAAATAAGGAATATAATGTTTGCTATCCATAAATACTAAATACCATATCGATGTGTTTGTACATCGTACACGACAACTAAGAAAATTGAATTGCAGTTTTTGATGTGAGAAAATGTGATAATTTAACATTCAGCATGTGAATTGTTTTTCGGGGAATCGATCAATTGGCCACCGTTTATTTCCTTGTCAGACGAATGCATATCAATGCTGATCGAATTCGATAAAAGACTGACAAATGATAAATTAAGAAAATATTTTTAGGGGAAAAAATGCAGTTTTATGGCCGAATAAGAAATCAAAATAAATTTCTGCATTCCCACGGTGTTCACTATTCGGCATTCTTGTCATACATGGTTATCTTATTGCCGAATGCATTGTATTTCCGAAAAATGAAAACTAACTTGAATAACAATAATGATTCCGTCATATTTTATTGCGTCAGGGGAACGATATCGACAAAAGGACATTCTATAGATTTTATTTGTAGCTAGATTGGGTAACGGTAAACTGATTCTTATTCTTGTTTTCTTATTCCAAACATCTGGAATTTTCTTTTTCTTTTTTTTGTCTCGTCTATTGTATTGCATTATGCACATTTTACTTGAGTCTTAATTACTCCCATTACTCCTTATCCAACGCTATGTACTGTGAATGCGTTTGCTTCAAGAATGTGCAATGCCTATCTGGCTGGTCTATAAATAAGACGGCTGCTTGTTTCGATTCCCTTTTTCAAATTTATGTAGCGATATTTCGAAATCTTTGTTCGGATCTGTTGTCGGATCTTTTTCGATCCCAAACACATATACGAATGTACTTCTCTTTTTTTTCCTTGAATAAACCAGAATAAACAAATGGAATAAAATACAACTTTTGAATTTTGTCAATAATTTATTTTGTGGTAATGATTCTCAGGACACCAATTGTTGTTACCCATTTATGAGCAGTGAGAACGGAACATTCTTCCGAATTTGTGTGAAAATAAATTTAAAATGGTTTAGACATCATATTCTGTTAGATTTGAATCGATCGTGATTGTCCTCATTCTCAGCTATATATATTTTGCGTTTAGCATTCAATGAGGGGGAATTTTAAGACTTGATATGCATAACAAACTTGAAATTAGAATATCAAGTTCTGTTAACGCTGATTTGAAACATGAATTTGGTTGACGGATCTTTTTAGTAAGTTGTTTGTTTGATATCAAGTTAACACCTGCATGCCGTGTTTACAAAGTTGTCAAATGCAATTAAGACCAACTGTGACACTACTGACTGATAGTAATTAATTTATTTTGTTTTTTCTTTTTTCGATTATATCATTTGTCTTTGTTGAAATGTCACGTTCAAAATTGAATAGCGAACAGCAAACAGCGACTTATATTTGGCTGATTTTTAATTTAAAATCATTTTGATGTTTGTTTCAATTCAATGATGACGAATTCAATTCGAAGCTCTTTGATTTTATACATTTCAATACTAACTATTTCATTCGGTGAGATTTTGAAACATTTTCATTTTGGTTAAACAAGATTATGCAATCCAGATATTTACAATCAGTAATCGCGGATCAAATGGAATCGCTACAAATGAACAACGAACCAATTCCATCAGATACGGGGCGTGCACTGCCATCGGCTCCATCATCTCCTGCCAACAGTGATTTAACATCGTTTGCATCAAATGGTGCCAAATCAACATTGTATTTGGGAACATTTCAAGTGATCGCAATGCCATTTTCACCCGGTAGCATTCCACCGAATATGGGCACCAACATTCCAAATATTGCTCCGCCATCAAAAAAGGATTAACTCATCGTTAAAACGCATTTCAATTTAAATTTGTTGTTTTTTTTTCCGTCAGCAAATTACAAATAAAGTGGTGACTCAACCCAATGAATTGACGCGCGTTGCGCTTTCTTTGTCCGATTTGGGATCATCATCATCGTTAACAAAAAGTGAATTTATGTGGAATTTTTCTTTATTATGAACGATGGACGCATTTTAATAAATTTCGATTTGGGCTTCGAATTTTGACAGGAAAATTTATTTGATTTTTTTTTTTTTGTGAAGCCATTGTTCTGGCCAGATACAAATACTAATAATAATAACATTGAAATTATTATTTATCAAAATTCAAAATATCGTTAAGAATTTTATTTTTCTCGAAAGATTATTATTACAGCTTGATGAAGACAACGAAAAATACTTTGACCACGAACAATAAAATGGAACTTGAAGCCAATGAAGCCAACGAATCAACGGAAATACAGAAGGAAAGCCCAAAAACGAATTTGATCGTAAATGTTACGAGGAAAATTGCAAAAAGGAATATTTTCTCGATGATTTGCAGCTACAGCAGTGTCGTTTGCTGTTTTTGATCTCATGTCACTTCATTGTATACATTTTACTACCCATGAAGCTATTGTTGTGTTGATTTTGTGTTTAAAATGATTTTATTAAGTCCAAATGAAGAATATCTTTGTCTCTACACATTCAATACTCTATGCACTACAGTCGATACACTCTGTAAGGCATCCGATCGATTCCAAAGAAAAAGAAAATCAAAAGACACACAAATTATTGAAATGAAAACAAACTATTCAGAATTACGAAGAAATGAAACGGATGAAAAATGAAGTAAATTTATTTAACAATTTTTTTTTTACGATCGCGTTGATCGTCGAGGTCGTTCATTGATGCGTACAATGTAAAATGTAAAATATTGTACAATTTTCACTGTAAAATGGAAACAAGCAACTGGCAACAACAGTCATATTCTCATGTTATGCTCGTAATGTGCGCAAAAATGCTCATTTCGACAATGCGAAGTCATTGTAATTTATATGTCTTTTAACATCTTTTGAAACTTATTATTATTACTATTCATCGGGTGGATGTGGAGAGGACTCAAAGTGTTAAAATAATAAAATGAAATCTGCATTTTTGCCATTCAGTTTCAAGAAAAGAGCGAGAAAAGAGAATGAAAGTGCGAAAATGATGTGGCAAAGACGTCTCACTTCAATTTTAACTTATTATATTATTTTATTTTATCTTTTTTCTTTGGTAAATGTTGAAAAACAAAAATTGCATTCAGCATTCAACATTCAACATTCGATATAACTGACATGTATTTGAATCCAAATGAATGAACTGAATTTGATGGACTCAGTGATTTGGCACAAAAAAATGATTATGTTGTGAATTGTGAATTCTTTCGAAATATTATTCGAAATTGTAAACAACAATTTATCGTCACTTTTCTCAGTTTTTTTTCTCTTTTCCTCTCTTGTTCATGTTTTTCTTCGCTTTCGATTCCTTTAACACTCAAGAGTTTTCGAGTGTTTTTTCCGAATGTTTAGTTATCACAGCCGTGCAAAATAAACGAATTCCCATTGTAATTTTGGCATTTTTCTTTCTCTTTCTTCTGATGGCAGCCCGTATAAAGTACGAACGAACATGTGTGAAATGTGATACGATGTCATTTTTATGGTACACGCTCATTATCTCTCATTCAAAGAGTCTGATGCGAATACCAAATACCAATTTCAATGCACTAACCACTCGCCACTGACCAGGCTCTCTTCAAAAAAAAAAAAAAAATTGATATCTCTCCATTTTTTTCTGAACGAACAAATTCCATAACCAACTGCCGAAATGTGTACGCAATGCAACAAAATAAAAAAAAAAACTCAAAAAAATTCGAAAAAATATTTTCAATTGGAATGTTCGTGTTTTCACCATATCAAGTGGACATGAACACATAAACAAATCCATTGAATTCGACATGTACGAAAATAAAATCAAAAAACGTAATGGCTTTGATTTCAAAATGTGTCACATAGCAACTTGTCACATTGCAGACTGAAGATAGAACCGATTTATTGAATGGAAAAAAAACATCTAAAAATGATACTTGATACATGAGCAAAGAACATGAAGGAACCAAAACGTATCAATGTGTGTTGAGCGTTTGTGCATGGGATCTTGATAATTCTTTTGAAATTTGCAGGCGACACGTGAACTGTTCTCTTTTTGTTATCTTATTCAGTTTATTCGAATCACAAATTAATTCAATTCACTTGTTGCATTTTCGAATTTATCACGTGACAATGGCAAATATACTGATAGTGAGTGTAGATTTTGACATTTGACAATTTTCGTTTTTCTCATGCGAGATTTGGGTTGGTTCAGCGAACGATCATCGTTAATGCTGATCATTCATCGGAAAAGATGTTGGTCGTTGGTGTAATTTGATACGGTCACTTGGTCGGCTACCGTTAAAAACTACTGACGATTCATTCAGAATTCAATTTTATCTTTCCTCCAACTTTTTTTGTGGCGGTAACAAGATCCAGGTCAAACGAATGAGATCTTTCGTTCCATTGCCATACAACCACAGACATTGGTGAACACTGAACACACCGGACACATTGGCAAATGTGCCGATTCAATGGAATCATTCATTCTTTTCATGTCAACGTTTGTAATGCAAAAAATACTATTTATTGATGTAATTCCATTCGAAATAAATGGACGAATTAAATGTTTATTTCGATAAAAATGCTTTACGATACGATTGGAACACTTTCCAATCATTTTTATAGTAGATTATTATTCTTACGGTTCGTTGAAAAATATTCAGAATGATTAAAAAAAAAACGAAACAGAAAAAAAAACAATTTATGGCACCCGAATACGAGTGATTTTTTTATTTTCCATACTGCAACAATTACTTGTTGCCACGGATTAAATACAATTTGTATCGAAAATTATGACCAAAAATTGAAACATTTTATAAATGAGCAACGAACTAAGGAAGTCACCATCCAAATCATAAATAATCCGAATCGAATAAATTGAATAAAATTATTATTGTGTGTCTCGGCACATTCATCGGTGTCGCGTTAATTCATATACATATATTATTATTAAAATATTCAGAATGATTAAAAAAAAAACGAAACAGAAAAAAAACAATTTATGGCACCCGAATACGAGTGATTTTTTTATTTTCCATACTGCAACAATTACTTGTTGCCACGGATTAAATACAATTTGTATCGAAAATTATGACCAAAAATTGAAACATTTTATAAATGAGCAACGAACTAAGGAAGTCACCATCCAAATCATAAATAATCCGAATCGAATAAATTGAATAAAATTATTATTGTGTGTCTCGGCACATTCATCGGTGTCGCGTTAATTCATATACATATATTATTATTATTGTTTTTTTTTCTTCTTCTTCTCCGTAGCTTTGCTTCTTTTCTCTTGAAACGTCCATCCACTTTAGTTGGTAATAAAACTGCGCATTATTACCAACACGGCAGCTCATCGCATGGAAAATCATATTAAACTTTCAAATTTGCATGTTGCTTTTCTTTATACATTTTTAACATTTATTTATAACTTATTATCGTTCCTCAAGACTTTTCTCTCCCGTTCACTGTTTTTTCTTTTTCCGCTGTAGCCATATTTTGCTCTTTATATAACAACGGTCATTTAATATCAGACCCAGAATCGCTCGAGAAAAAAAAAAGATTGCCATTTGCCATGCGCATATACATATCATTCCTGACCGTATGAACCACATCGGTACAATACCAGTCATATTCATGTTTCGAAAGAGTTGAGAAGGTGTTTGAATATATTTATATCTCGCCACCAAGTGCCAGTGGAAATAAATGGAAATTTCAAGTTGAGAATATTGTTTATGATTGAACGATTGGGTTTGTTTATTATTATTATTATTATTATCATCATTATATGGTCAAAGCTTCTTTTTTATTTTATTGAATTGTTGATCGATTCCATAATATTTTTCATCGTTTGTTATTTGCATGCATGCGACACCAACCAACCAGCCAGCCAATGATTTAGCTCGTCAATATTATTATACAATGACCTCGTTAAACGAATAAATATGAATATGGTTCTGTGGTTTTGCGCTGAATCACAAATTTATTATGCATTAAAAACGGGGCCCACCGATCAAAGTGTGAAAATATTTATAATCACTTTGGATCGAACGTATTGTTATTCATTCCTGTTTGAAGATTGCCATTATCCGGAGGCAACCGAATTGAAGAATATGCAATTTCGATAATAATTCAATTTTCAGTATATCAAAAAAAAAACGGTAAATAACTTGCTCCATGACACGAACTGATCGTATTCCTCTTTGTTTCTGCATTTCATTGATTTTTCAATTCAAACCTAACTTAATTCGTGACTTTATTTTTCAAAACCAATCGAGATGATCGTGCCATATGGCTATTCGTTTGTCATTTACTGGGTGACATCAAATCCAATAGTACTATATTTTTCAGCTGGCGACAAAACAGAGTGTCTCATTCTAAAAATATGTACCACAATTTCAACCCTTGATCATCATGTTTTCGTATAGTTTCTTCGAAAATAACTAAGGAAATCAAACGGAAATTAACGCTCAAGGTGTGCCCGTTCTGTAACACCAACAACCAAAAGTGAATCGAAAATAGATTAGTGGAAAATAAAGTATGAAATTTCATTTTTGAGAAATCACCAGCTGCAAAAACGGCATCCCATCAAATGGGTTGGAAATTCGGATACTTAATGATGGAACGCGTGCAAGTCATGAATGAATGAAAAACAAAGTTTTTAATAACTAAATATAGGCGCGCGAGTAAACCACCATCTCATTATGTTGACAATATTTTTATGTTTGGGCAGTGATTGATATATAACCGGCTGTTTCATTTCCACACATTGTACACACATATTTGCATTTGGAAAGACTGAATCATTTCTATGAAATCGGGCACAATCAACCCCATTAGAAATCGGAAGTGATGTGCGATGTTTCATTGAATGTTTGCATTCCTCTTGTTAATCTAAGTTTGTAACCGTTGCGGCACAACTGCTTCGTCGTCGAAAACGATTCAAATGTGAAGGGGTCTCTGAATGGCACTTCATTCCGACGCACAAGTTGTATTGCATCACTATTTCAAAACGATAGTAATAATAATCAACATATGAACGCAAAAATCTAACGCATGACTGCAATTTTCATCTTGATATTTTTGATGGTTTAAAGTCGCACATGTGTAGCCCACAGCCCAAAAGGTCGTAAAAATTTGTCATTCCAAAGAACTCTTCTGTGCATTTCGAAATCCGGAATGTTGAAAATTTTAATGAATTGGAATGATGTGCAACTCGTGATGCGCCACACACACACATAAAATGCAGAAATCAACCGATTACATTCATGCCATGACATTTGAAATGAATTGAACAATTTTTATTTTTCCAATTTTAAACTCTCAATAATGATAATCGCGAAGTTGAAACATTTCATTTAGAAATTGATTTCTTCCACACTTTGTACATCAGTGCCATGTGTTTGGTTCCGAACGGACTATTTTAGTGCAATATGATATATTACGAAGTATTACATTTGCCACGCCTGTCGAAGATGATCCGAAATGTTATCTCTGTTCAAGGGGTCAAATGGACCGAAGGCATTTGAACAAGAATCCACTCGATTTACACTTTATTAATTTTAGGAAGAAAAAAAAACATATGTTCATCATTATTCCATCAAAACCGAACATTTTCGCCCATTTTATTATGGCCTCATTCCATTCTTATCGCTTTTTATGTTTTTATTTTTTTTTTCTAATGTTTCCGTGACGAAAACTAGATTCAAAAATTGCCATACAAAGTCCATTCCTATATCCCAAACACCAAACACTGTCCTAATGGTTTATTGAATTTTGACAAAAGACGCTCCATAAACAAGGTGAAGAAGGGTTTTTCGATCGATTTCCTGTTTTCGATTTTTTTTTTTGTTGTTCGCCTTCCAAAAGCGATTGTAAACCAAAACTCTGGGTTATTGATTTAATCAATTTATCAAAACCATTTGCAGGTGATAAATATTCTGTTTATTTTATTATTTAAACAATATTTGATTTGAATCAAATTCGAATTCTGTGTTACCATTTTCAATGGATCATAAATGAATAACAAGAATCAAAAATGAAATTCAATCGAAAATGTCATAAAAATAGGTGCTAAAATCTGCGACTCTCCTGAACTTTTATAATAATGTAACCAATGATCAATGTTTGGTTTGTTTCCCAATTTGAGTTTTATGACTTTATTACTCTGCTCTACCAATAACGAGCAATAACCAGCAACCAACCATCCAGTATGGATGTTGGATAAACGCCATTATTGTAAATATTTCGAAGTATATCGAACAAACCCAAAATGTCAATACAAAATTGTTGTTTCAATCGATCATATTTTGTTTTCATTTTTTTTTTCGTTTCTTGCTGCTTTTTTTTGTATTTTGTTGCAATGAACGTTTTTTGTTTCTTGACAAAGCGCATGCAATGAGTAAATAATGCTCAATGCTCATCACATGATGGGTGCTGGGCAAGTGTTCTTTGACATATATATATATACACGTAAAACGTACATTCATTTGTTTGCGTTTTTGTTTGCAATATGCAATTCAAATATAAATAATAATAATCGTCAATATGATTGGAAGTTTGCACGTTGCACTATTCAAAGATCATAAAATGTTACCTGATGGCCAAAGCAAATCGAAATTAAACCCACTCAACACTTAAAAACAAAATATCGAAACGGCCGTTCCTCGCTCTTTCATAGGCTTCAAATCTATATTTGACCATCTTCGATTAATATTATCTCTTATCTAAATCGAACAAAGTCTATTTGCATTCGATGCCAAACCCAGGGAAAAATTATCGATAACAAACTCGAATGAATAGAGAATAATAATAATGAACATTCCAAAGGATGAGCAAACAAATGTTGTTTTTCTTTTCAAACTTCTATCCATATTCGGAATGTTGATTTATCCATTTTAAGGTTTTTGTGTTGCATTCAAGACGAACATTGGATGCGTTGTATGCGTACATTGGACTATCGATCGGTTTAAAAACTAGAACTCAACTAGACAACGACAACAAGTGATAGTGAAAAGATTATAAACATTTGTGTCTTATAAATAAAATCTATCGACAAACAGAATAAACAATGAATCAACATTCAACATTCATACAGCACTTTATTTTCGGAATTGGTTTTTCTCCTTTTTTTTCTTTCGATCACTCTCTTTGCTCTTTTCTCCATTCCATTCGTTCTTTTCTTTTTGGGCATAGTTAATCTTATTCAGAAAGTATCTTTTCATCGAAAAAGATGAAGTGTGTTTTCGAATGTCGAGCGGCTTTTTTGCACTTTATCGAAAATTATGTCATTTATGACGCTCTCTTTCAGTGCTTATCTCATCAATGGCATTCATTGTTAAGCCGAACATATTATTTCATTCTTTGTTTCTTTCTTTTCGAATGTGTACAATGTACAATCATTCATTTTTGCAAAAAAAAAAATATATAATATGCAATTAAATTGAATGTTCCATGACATTCCTTCCATTCAATGATCGTAGATCTTCCAGGAATCCTGATGCTTTGAATATCGGATATTTTTTTTTTGTTGTGGTTTATTTATTTTATTATCGATTTCAAACTTTATTCCATTCACAATTTCAAAGTGAAGCAAAGTATGTGCTAAATGTTGGAGAAGTCGAAGAAAAAGGAATCTTTCTTTTTTTTTTATTTACATTCGATTGAAAACGATGCTGATATGTTTGTTGCAGATTTTTTGTCTCCATTTCAAAAGACATTCCAAAATTTCATTCTTCGTTATCCATTTTTTTTTTTCATTTGTTGGAAACATAGAAACAATATAATGACATCGAACCATGAATGAATGGAATGACTATCGATATCGATATCATTCTATGCTGAACATTGAGCCTACAATAATTTTTATAGTTTTTCTTCTCTGTCCAAGATGAATGCTGAACAAAACTTCTTTTTTTTCACCATTCTTTTATGCGTTAGTAGTCACAGATTTTGAAGTGGACGCATTGAAATTATTAAGAATTCGATTATGTGTGTCGAATGGAGTATTCTTTTTGTTCGAGTCGAAAATGTTAATTCAACATTCGACATTGGCTCAATGCCTCAATGCAATATGAAATTTTTTTTATTTTATTTTTTCTTATTCAAAATATCTCTGTGTGCTGTCTCATCAATGAGCCGCTCAATGGCACTTGAGATGAGACAATACCTGACCAAATGTATCGGTTGCCGCACCTACCTGTGTCATTTCTCTGAAAATGAAAGCGAACAATAAGACACTCTTCACAAATATATGAATTACAACTCAACAACAGCAACAGCAACAACAAGAATATAAAAAAAGAACAAAAAAAATGTAAAAGACAACAATCAAACCATTTCAGTTCATATTTTGATCAGAAGACACACAAATTTCGAATATTCATTCATAATAATCTTTTTTTTTTGCTCATTTTATTCTGTTCGGTCTATGAGAAATAATATCACCTTACAATCGTTCAGTCCCTGTGGAGAATTTTTTTTTCATAGCATTTTTGAATTTCCGTCAAACAAGAAGAGCCAAAGAATCACTTTGAATATGTCAAAATTTTCAATTTCAATGTTCCAAACAAAGAATGAAGAGAAAAACAGAAAAAATACTGCAACAACTAAATTCAATGGTCTTGAATGGTCTTCAATGGCCAATTTTAAAATTTCGTTATTAACACCTTAATTTCGATAACAACCGCTTCCATTCACTCTTGGCCACATGGTAATGTCTGTAATCAGATTGTAATAATAATTTTGTACTCGAAAAGTGTGGTACTCCATTCACCTGAAATCCCTTGTACATTGAGCATTGAAACACTGAACACATTCTTGAATTCGAATCAGTTGCTTTGGCTTTAGTATAGCATTTTTACTGCATTTTGATTGAATTACAATTAGATTCGGTTGAAATTGTTTTGTTTTTTTTTTTCATTATCAAAAAAACGATGAAAATTGAAAATCCGTTGCCACAATGCAACAAAACTGTACAAATTAATTGTATTTCTAAATGGAACGGACAATGGATAATCGAACATCGACTTCTTCTGTTTTAGTTGGTGTAATTGAACGGGTATCGTTTCATTGAAATCTCTCAAAATGTTTATTATTATTTTGAGAATTAATTTGATTCTGTTGTTGAAATGTTTTATCTAAAAATAGAATAAAATTGGTTTTTATCAATGCCACCCTTCATTGAGACGCCATTGAAATGAGTCCAAACGATAAAATTGAATACCAAGCACCTCATGATTTTCAGCTCAATATCGATTGCACAGTCAGTGTTTTTTTCCATGAATAAATTTTATTTCCATTCAACATGCAATACAATTATTATCGGATCAGTGTTTTTTTTTTTTGCTGTAATTTCAATTTAAATTCGAATGCATTTTGATTGCCAACCATTCGACGCAGTCGTTATTCGTTCTTTTATTATTTTCGGTGGAATCTCGATTCCATTTTAGCAATTGTCGATCATATTGATTAATTGGCAAAGATTCGGTATATGTTAATGCTAAATCGTATAGTTCACGAACGCTTCACCATGAAAGACACCTGCAGTCTATGTCATGGATTTTCCATAGATCGTGTTGCAGCCATTGAATCCAAATCAGAAATTTTGATTGAATGTGATCATGGTTGAAGCGTTTTTGATGTATTTTAGAGAATTGATGAATAATGTAATACTTGCATTCCATATTTATCAAATCAAAACATCATTTCATAATAAAAATTTAATATAATTTTCCGTTATTCACATCTTAATTGCGATCGGTAATGCTCTGATTTGCTACACTTTGGTATCTTAATTCGGCTGAACCTTTATGCGAATGAATGAAAAAATAAAAATAAATAATAATCGGACGGTTGCGATCTATTCATTGCATTGGTAGGCATTCAATGGCCCAACAGTTTATTATTTTCCATTTTTTTTTCTAAAATAGCTCGTTAAATTCCATGAAACTGACACATATTGAGCTTCAATGCTACGGTTTCGCAAGAAATGTCCATTCAAAAACTAGCGAAAAAACAGACCGTCCATTTTAATAACAAAGTCAAAAAATAAAATAAAAGTGTTGAACAAATTACCAAAGTCATAAATTTGGCATCGCATTGAGAGTGACTATCACTGTCCACTGTCTACCCGATCCATATGAAGTGTGTAGTGCGCAACTTGTCTTGATATTGAGCCTTATTTGTAAAAAAAAAAGTGATCGTTAAAATGTTGTTTGGCTATTACGTTCTCATAAAATGCTGTTCACGGGACACTTAATCACATCAACAACAACAACAACAGCCACAGCAACAATAACAGACAAGGGAGAAAAAAGTGACAAAATCGAAAATTGTCTAGATTTCCACGAAAAAATAACATTGAATCATTCACATTGGCTACCAAACCAATAACAAATGTTAATGATCTCTATTCTGCCATTTTCAATTTGTTCTTGTTACAAAGAGGTGTTTGTTATTCTTTCTTTTTGTCGTGTCTCGAATGCATTGAAAAAAAAATTATGCCTGCAACCGATCAAGTGCATTATGAGTAATAAGCAATAAGCTTTATACAATATATGGGCCTGTAATGTTCGGCAGTTGGCAATTTTGCAGAAAATTTTAATTTTTTTCATGACATCGCCCAAACCAATCCAAGACCCATGGTGTAAATAATAATCAAACACTTACGACTTTATACAAAGTGTACAGAATGTTATGAAGCAATTGGCATGACTCTCATCGTGAGGCCGAAGCCAAACCAATGCGCATATGTACCTAATGTCAGTAGTGCGCGAGCGAAACCAAACCAAAAACACCAATCGCACAACAATGTGTTATTTTGTTCCTGAAAGAGGTCTATAATATGTGTGCTATATGATTTTGAACGACTTGTGGCACGAAATTCCATTTTATTAACGGCAACAAGTAGCTTGAAAATGGTTTTTTCATGGAATCTGTAAGTTCAATAATAGACGAGTGCAAAAGATTGCCGGTTTTTTTTCGCTTCATTTGGCCCGACGGTTAAAATGAACGTTCCAGTTCACGCTAACCTAATGGTGTTCATTGTTTGGGCCAAGTAAATAGCATGGCTTCTAAATAACATGCTTTGTGCCGGAATGGAGAGACTTGTGCACAAGATGCAAGATGCAAAATGCAAAATGTATTTCGGAAATGCAACATTTTAATTTTTTAATAATATGAAACAAGGTGTAATATTAGCACCTTCGTGCTTTTCAATTCTACCAAAAATGAAAAGAAAAAAAAACACCAAAATAAGCCATTTCAAATTTGATTTTGAAAATTGAATGAGTCGAATAACGCAACAACAGCTCAATCTGAGAACCAAACGATATTTTCTCAGTCGAATACATTGCATCGAAGTCGTTCAAAGTCAGGCCAAAACAGCGTACAGCATCGTTACAAGATGAAAATGATCTTATCAAACTTGACCCTAATAAAAGTGTCGGCTTGTTTGTTGATTGCATGGTTTGGATGTGTCAGCACATTGAATATGTTGCCACCCCTTTAAAAACAATAATAAAACCATAATACGCGAATTCAATTCGTTGATTAAGTCATGCGTGAGAAATTGAGATAAATGAATAAAGCCACGAACAAAAAAAAGAAAATTTAAAAAAAATTACTCTACGATCGAGGAACATGAGCGATGCGTGCAGCATGAAGATCTGCATAGATTTGGCATAAAGTCATTATGTGATTTGAGAAAGTTTTTTGTCCGTTATTTTATAACGTCTTTCGTTTACGTTTGTCGACTGTCGACTGTTGACTGGTCCAACCGAAATTATTTATTGTTTTGTAATTCGAGCCACAAAATCATGAAATGTTCATTACTTTCTACAAGCTGGATAATGAACAGAACGTGATCAACGCCATCGCATCCTTTACAAAAAAAAAAAAAAAACAAAAGAAAAAATGTGTAATTCTGATGTTTCGAAAAAAGTAAAAAACCAATTTGGACTCATCGAAAAAGACCTGACGCGTTCCACATAATTACACTTTTGTAAACAATGATTCGTGTATTTTATTCGATTTCGCTCCAAACTTGACAGCACACATTCCAATTCTTAATGTGGTGTCACATCCAATGAACCGATGCACAAGAATGGCGATGAATGATTCAGCACAAAAACCAAGCAAATTACGCATTTATCCAAATGTTGCTACTGCACAACAATCATCAAAATTACCGAAGACGAACAAAAAACGATTAAATACAAGAATAATTAATGTTGATGCAAAAGGAGAAGCCAAATTTAAAAAATAACAAAAAAAAATAATTCATTATGCGGAATGTCTATGCCGAATACTGAAAGCCAATCGGCTCCAGTGTTCCATGTGCAATGTGTGCAAAAGAAAGAAAGATTCAAAGTGCTAATTGCCAATCGATTTAGCACGTCGAGAGTCTGAAAGTCCATTTACTGCTGCAGCACATTATTATTTATGTTGATGTTTTCAATGGAAAAAACAGCCGTCCGACTGGCATTGGTGTTGGTCAGTGAGGTGAGAGCAAGAAAAAAGAACGCGAGAGGAATAAGAAATGAAATGAAAAAAGACGCGCAAACACTCACACACACATGGAAAATCGGCATTTCGAAACAGGCAGTTAATAAAGTCGAACAGTAGAAACGTTAGAACTTCTGTTGGCGCAAATGGAAAGACGGCTATGTTACTTCTGATGCTACCACTGCAAACACAACAGAATCACAAAGTTATGTTCGATTAGACAATTTATCGTTTCGATTTGCATTTTCAGCATTTTTTTCTCTTTTATTTTCCTTTCAATTTTTGTATGAAAGAAATAACACCTTTTTTCCCGTATTTATTGCTGTTTTGGTTTAATTGCTCAGCGATTGTTGACGCTATTTTTTCTTCCTCCTTCTTTTTTTTTTTTTTAGCAAAGAGCAAAATGATATTGCAACGAATGAATGAATTTCCAAATACGACGGTATCGATTATCGTTTGAGAATTGTATAGAATAATTTAGCGGAGAATTGGCATCGTTGACTTGGAAATTGGGTAGTTAATAAAAAGTGCCAATGCAATGGGCAATAGGAAGTTAAAATGTGGTGAATGAAGATTATCATTTGTTTGTCATTATTTATTATTGCCTATTATTCAACGAGGTGGTCATGGTTTCTTTTTTTTTGTGTGTATGTGTCGTTTCTCTCATTCGCATATAGTCAGTTTGGCACTCTTTATAGCGTAGCATTCAGCATCAGCTTCAGAAGCGACGATTCGACGAATGGATAATGGGATAATGCATTTGAAATGTAAAACAATTGTTTTTGTGCTTGACGTAGTTGCAAATTGTAAGATCTTAACGGAACCGAAAATGCATTTCGTTGTGCAATCATTTCGGACCTTGTGGGTTTTTTCATCAGCCAAATTGTTCCAGTTCTTTTTTTTTTTTCTTTTTTTGACTATTCAAACCGTTTTTTCATTTAAAACACCTAAATTTTATTATTTGATTCATTACAAGATAATTAACAAATCCAATTCGAATATTGTAAATGTTTGCCACTTAGGTTCAGGAGCCCCACCTTATTGCCATCCATTAGGTAAACAACCAACGATTGGCAACCGTTTTTATATTTGGTGTTGCATTTTTTTTTTTTTAATAAAATAATATCCTTTTGCAAATATGAACACTTTTTTATGGCAATATTCACAGCAAGATGCAAACGTAACTCATAATAATAATTATGAATTATTGTCTACGCAAAAAGAGAAACGAACTTCGAACGATTATTGCGTCCATTGTAATTTTTTCGTCGAAAAAGCAATAAAATTTCTCAATCGACAAATTGACTCGACATTCGTTTGTGATGTGGCCTGAAATATATGTATTTTTTCTTCTTTTTTTTTTGCCGTAACCCACCCGATATTCCATCATTCATTGTTCAGGTTTTTTTTCCTCGGTCAGATCATTTGAAGTAATGACTTAAGCGTATATAAGCATCTCAACCAATTTCAAACCACAAAAATTTTATTATCAGAGATTTTAATTCTTTGTCATTTCATATGAAAAGGAATAAATTAGTGCATGACTTTGCGTGTACAGTATATAAAATACGTATACCGTACACAAACTCGATATTCAGCGTCACCTTTCTTCCGTGCCTGATGCACATAAGCAGTAACTAACTCAAATTGAATAATAATAAATATATCGGAAAACACCAACGGAATCTGGAAAGGAAGTTGAATATTGGCGCATTGCCCAGTGTGCGCTCTATAAATTAAACCAAATAAATCATATTTATGTCGCATACGATTGTCTGAAGTTAAGCGTCTTGACACTTTGTAAACATATTACTCATTGATCATTGATCATGTTGAGTTGAATACCCCATGAGAGAGTAGTTGGCAGTTGGAAGTTGAATGGAGATTTTATATATGGAAAAATTATCGTTTCGTTCGTTGATCACAAAATGCGTAATTTGAAATCAATGCAAATTATTATGATTGATTTTGTTCAGAGTCAATTAGTATCCAATTTTGCTCTATGCAAATAATAATATTAATAATAATATGCAAACGATATGGCCAGTTAACCAATGGTACCATTCTCCTCCATTCGATATTGGATTTGATCCAACCACAATCACTGCAATAAAATTTGCATATTTATTCAAAGAAGCGAACGGCACAACGTGATATATTGATATTCCAATTAAGTTTGATTAGTTTATGACCCGATTCGAAACGAGGTGAAAGAAGAGGAGAAAATCAAGTGTGCGTTATTTCTCTTTCTCTAGATATATACATGGTGTGGCATAGCAGAGCAGAGCATAGTGATTATCTATTGTCCATATTGTGTTATTATTGGTATTATTGCTGCAGAGCATAGGGAAATTCTCAATGAAGTCTAATTGAACTTTCCATCCAATTATGGCGCAAGTGATCTTGTTGTTTTGTCTGTCTGATTAACGAACCATTCGTAGAATGGCATCGTATTTAGCTCATCAATGGGAAGGTGTACACGACTCATCCAAAACGATGAACGACGAGATCAGGGAAATAGAGAGAAAGAGAGAGAGAGAGAGAGAAAGAGACAGGGCCAACATAGAGATGGAAAATAATGAACGATCAAAAAACCATTTAAACTTAAATTGAACCTGTTGGTTGGTGAGGTCGGCACCATCCGAATGGACAAAAAAAGAAAATATGACCAACATGTATTTAACACGGATCGCATTGCACTCATTATGTATGTAAATTATGAGAGTTTCCATTTTCCATTCTGCTTTGTAGCAATCGAAATTCATTATATTTGTTTATTTATGAAAAATTTACACGCACTGAGAGCGTTAACGAGCCAAACGAATCGAAAAACGCACCGGGTGGAGATCTTTGGATTCCATATTTCGGATTTGTATTTGTACACATAATTTTTCAGCTGATGTGAACTACATTGGAATTCTTGCGTTGATTTGGTGCTTTCAAAAGAAAGTTTGATTTAATCGAAAACATAAATAAGTTTTGTTTTTCTCTTCTTTTCTTTTTTTTTTTTTTTGGAGAACAACAGAACAGTGAAAAACGACATGGAAATATCCAAACAACAAAATGATGATTAAGAAGCAATGAAACTAAAAACGCAAAACAAAACAAAAATCAAGAACTTCACTTCACGGACCGGGAAGTTAATGGAAATACAATTCAATTTAATTATTTTCAAAGAGCTAACAACATACAACATAACATCACTTGCGCGTGCGCGCGCGCAATACATTTTTTTGATGAAGAGAAAATTCGATGGAATAAATAATAATCTTTCTCACAGGTCACACGACATCAGGTTCGGCTGAATTTTCAATTAATTCTAGTTTGGATGTGCCACCGGCCAATATTAAACTACTTCAAATTTCGAATGAATTTTAAACATTGCACAGTTTATTATTTTTATGCCATAAATGTGATTTGTGCATCGGTTGTGGGCTTTTTCCACATCGTTCATTCGAAATTGATTTCATTTTTCATTTGGAATAACATTAGAAATAAAAAATAAAAATAGGAATATATTGAGCTATATTAACATATAGAATATAGAATAGTGTCACGCTACGGCTAAAGGCAACAAATGCATTATTATTATTATTATTATTATTATTGTCTATGAGCATTGGAATCAGTGAATGAGTAAGTACTGAATGAGATTCTCATTTTAGTTGCTTCAAATCACTCCAAATGGATCGAAATGAAACTTCATAACTAAATTCATAATAATCTTCATGATGATACACGATTCCAAGCACACAATTCCAATTATAATACAGTTTGGGGTCTATGAGCGATGATCTTCGTCCCAGGCCAGATAATAATGTTAAGTGACTGCTTCATTTATTCGTATTTCAAATATACAAAAAGAGTAACCAGCCAGAGAGGACATCGTGTTATACATATTAACATTCGTTTCAGATTTCGTCATAGATATAATTTAATTACAGAATCTATGAAACCGAATAGAAAGATTGATTGTTAATTTTTCAAACGATTTGTAGTAGCGTCATCTCTATCATTTAGCTTGCGAATATGAACTTACTGTACATTGTTCGGAGACACTTAAACAGCACAATCAGACAACAGAACACGGAACCAGAAAAAAAGGATATGAGATATGAATTAGCTTATTTTGTCTACGAATAGAATGAATTCATTATTTATGAATCGAACAACGGCGCCTTATTGATTGGATTTGGTTGTGAATGGGATTATTGCAAATGTTTTCATCAATGTGTTAATTCGAATGAGAGTGAGTCACAGAGATGGCACTGAAACGATAGCATGAAGAAAAATTGTTAAATATTTCGTACCGATGTAAATTATTATAATACAACAAGATCAGGCATGCAGCTCATCAGTGAGTAGTAGCGACGACGGCGATGACGATGATGTTGCTCTTGTTGTTGGTGTTTTTGTTAAAAAGACTGCCAAACGTGCGCTGCTTTCCATTTAAGGTGCAATTTGTGGTTTAGTATCTTGAGCTTTGGCTAAAAGTAACTGAGAGCTGAAATTTAAAAGAGATGCGATTGACGATGTTTGATAGCGTGCGCGTTTAACTAACAGTGATACGATAACCTTTAAAGCTAAAAGATCACATCGAAACCAGTTCAAATGCAAAATCGATCGTTCCATTGTTCGGTTACTGAATAGAAAGTAATATTTGAATTCTAAAGTCTTTGTGTCCCGTTGAATAATAATTTTTCTGTATTTTTTCTTACCTTTTTCTGCTTTAACTTGGATTTGTTATATTTGCTTTGGTTTCGAGGAATGTAATACAATTTTATTCGTTGTTTGTTTGTTTTCGATGACGAAAATAATCCACATTTGACCTATCGCCATTCAAATCAGAACACTTTATTTTAGATCAGGCTACGCAAAACGCAATGTTCGCGCACATACACACACACACACACACACATGCAACACACATGCAACACACGACATGCTTCTCAAGATCTCGTGTTGTGAAACAAGCAAATTAATGCACGTATACAAGATCGTAAATAGGTAGCTTAGTCTCATAGCCAGTGATCTGTGAATCGCATACAGCAAAAGGTTGACAAAATCACCCAGTATTCGAAATGCTGCCAACATTTTATCATAAGACATTATGATTATTACAGTTTGTAGTAAGTTGCTGACATGCACTCAGATCTTGATACATACAAATTGCTCATTTAGCATTTTATTTTGCTCATTTCAATGTAGAAATGATTCACTTATTCCACTGAAATGGTAATTTGACAAATGCCATACGAGCCCTTTGGTCCATATAATGAATATTGTCATTGTTAAGATTGTTTTTTCATTTCGCTAGATGGATTGGAAGGTGAAACACAACAACTCGATCTCGTCGATTTGAAATAGGACATAAAATAAGAGTCAATGGAATCAATGATCAGCGATTAAATTCCGAATCAATGCAATTAAAGGCATAGGCAATGAATTCAGGCTATTTTTGATAGTTTTGTATTGTTAACGTTGAATTAACACACTTTTCAACAAGGCCCAAGCGAAAGCGAATTTTAAAAAATAGAATCAATAGGCTTGCATGTCGCCACACGTGTTTTGGGCTCTTAATATTTTTGTGATAGGTGATAGGAACTGAACGACGATATCAATGAACATTGAAAGTTCCATTGAAAAATAATAATAATAATGAACGATAATAAACGACTGACGCCGTTGCATTCATTGCACTTATCCATTATCCATATTGTATTGCATGAAGTGTGGAGTATGAAGTGTCATTGCTATAGCGATTACAACACAATATGTATGTGGTCATTGAGTAGCACATTCGATTATTGTCATTTTCGTTGTTAATAATTGGAGTAAATTTTGTTGTTGTTATTGCCAGCAATTGATTATATATTTATTTTTATTTTCATCTGAAAAATCTTTGACCGGCAAATGGACCAAAAATCAAATCAAATAATGATATAATAACAACAAAAAAATAACACTCAGTTAATATAATTTATCCACTCGGGAATAGAGAGTAACACAGAGCAAAAGTGCCATTCATATAATAATAATAACACACTAGAGCCATTGTCGTACAGTGGATCAGTGTCCAGTCTCTACTGGCATTCAATTCAGTGAAAATCGAGAAACGAAGACGAAAAAATGAGACAACCGGGCGCGTGGAACTCATGATTAGATAGTGTATACAATCGACCTCAGCACAAGCAAACCAATCAATTTCATAATAATAATGATCGTTTCATTCTCCAAATTAAATTTAAAATCGCCTTTCAAACAAAGAACGAAAATAAAATCATAAACACGCAAACTGAATGAATCGGTGAAACAAGGAAAAAAACCAAAGTTATACTGTAATCAGTACTCTCTGCTCATAGTGTCTCACTTTTGTGGTTGAAAATTGCCACACAAACGAAAAAAAGAAAAAAAATTATTATTATTATTGTTAGTTGAACACGTTTGATTCCATTTCATTTGAATTTCGATTTCTATGGCCGAAACAACTTTGTATTGATTTGAATGCGAAACAGTTTTTCAAGTAAACACATAATAAAATATATTTATTTATTGACCCATGTCATATGCAGTGCACCGCATAACAGTATACAAATTTTTTATTTAGTATTATTATTATATTCAGCGCAAATAAAATGCGATCAAGACTACGATAAATTCTTTTTTGTTAACCCGATCGCCATTGTTGGTTGAAACCAACAACAACGTTTATGATAGTTTTGGCCATTGAATCGATAGCAAAGAACAGAAAATGTAAATATTAGATAAATTTGAATAAGTGCAATAGACGGTGGACATTGGACACTCGACAAGTAATAATCCACCGAAAGTTATGAGGATGAAAAAGTGGAGAAAAAAAAATATATGATTTCATCATTATGGAAAATAATCGAGGCTGAATATAGTTAGTTCAATCGATAATATCAAAATCATATAACGTTTTAATGAGTTCATTTTCTATTGAATTTTATTCATGAAAACGATTTCCATTTTTCATTGACAATGGGCAAAGTGATCTTGCATTCATTGACCAATTGATAAAAATTCGAAACTACTTATGTATGGCCACCGATCTGATGGCGAGTGTATCAACGGACTTTTACGATAGAAATAAAACAGCAAGAAATGCTAATATTCAAAAAAACGGTAAATTATGATCGAATATGAATATATGTTATGAGCGCCCATTTGTATCCATGGATATCCATTAGATACATACAATATGCGCCATTGTGCATTTTCCCAACAACAACGTTTATGATAGTTTTGGCCATTGAATCGATAGCAAAGAACAGAAAATGTAAATATTAGATAAATTTGAATAAGTGCAATAGACGGTGGACATTGGACACTCGACAAGTAATAATCCACCGAAAGTTATGAGGATGAAAAAGTGGAGAAAAAAAAATATATGATTTCATCATTATGGAAAATAATCGAGGCTGAATATAGTTAGTTTAGTTCAATCGATAATATCAAAATCATATAACGTTTTAATGAGTTCATTTTCTATTGAATTTTATTCATGAAAACGATTTCCATTTTTCATTGACAATGGGCAAAGTGATCTTGCATTCATTGACCAATTGATAAAAATTCGAAACTACTTATGTATGGCCACCGATCTGATGGCGAGTGTATCAACGGACTTTTACGATAGAAATAAAACAGCAAGAAATGCTAATATTCAAAAAAACGGTAAATTATGATCGAATATGAATATATGTTATGAGCGCCCATTTGTATCCATGGATATCCATTAGATACATACAATATGCGCCATTGTGCATTTTCCATTGCAGAGAAATATGAAGAGAAAAAAAACTAACTAAAGAAACAGAGAAAAAAAAACAATTTCTGGGCATTCAAAATTCAAATAGGAAAATATTTTATTCATAATATCAAAAGAATACATTTTCATTCAATGGCAATGGTTTGATCGCGTACAATTATTATATTATTATGGTTTAGTTTGTTTCAGAATGAACTGAAAATGAAAATGCAGCAACGGGCAACGGCAGCAATTCCAATGCAATTTATGTCACATTATCAAATGCATGCGCCATACAATTTTATTATTATTCAGTCATTTAAACAGGCTATCAATGGAATTGTAGCTTAATCGCATCGAATATTCAATATTCAATGAACATTTGTCGATTTGGAATATTGTTTGGAAAATTGATTTGAGTACGTGTTGAAATCTTGAAAAACAAAATCTGCAAAGCATTAGAATTGCCTATTTCTTTTTTTTTTTTTTTGGTCATATTTTGTCGTTTTTCTTGCATCTTAAATGGTGGGATTATCGTTTTGGGGAAACCACAACAGGCTCTGTTTTCTTTTACTTTATTTGCTAAAGTTTACATTATGTAATTTCCATTCATACCATTTCACACCTTTTCTTCAATGAACAAACAAAACAAAGTTAATTATTCAATGGGATGCTTGGTTTGGGGAATTTTTGACTACTTTAGCAACCGAACAAATAACGATAATATTTTGAACTAATTTGCATTTGTAAACAGTTCCGGATCGAGACACATGTGTACTTATTCCTCTTTCCGCTTGTTTCTTTCATATTTTTTCTGAATAGAATGGCAAAGATGAAGGATTTTGGGTCTACCTGAGATGACCTGAGATTGGTTGGGAAAATCTAGACAGTCTGGCGTCTTATTTTCCGAATGATTGTATTAATGAAAATGAGATAATAAAAAATATATGAAACTGCATACTGCAGACATTTGTCAATGGCCTTTAAAAACATATGTTTCGTTCCGATAAATTTTACATATTTTCATTCTTTCTTCAGCTAGTGGAAAAAAATTTCCCCACTCACATGTGAGAGTCGAATGTTTGAGCTACAGAAAAAATTCCCTACGCAATATTCGGGAATATTTTTCATACTGAAAATACAACAGAAATGGAAAAATATGTTTTATTGCACAGTTGCACAGTCTAGAGAAAAGTGAACGTTGATTTTTCCCGATCGCGAACCGAAAAAAATTCCCAAATTATTTCACATGACTCAAAAGTGTACATGTGTACAGCGTGCAAGGTTTGGTCTCTCAGTGAAATCAATTCATGCATTTAAATATGGAACTTGACGTAGAGAAAAAAACTTATAAATATTCATTCGACAAACAAAATAATTATAATTTCATTGATTTTCAGGACAAGAAATTTGAAAGAAAAATTTCCCCACGATAAAGAGAACCTGACATAACAAATATGTACGCACCAAATCCTAAGGCCGAAACCGAACGATGGACGATGGAATGTGAATCTTTTTTTCTCTCTCTCCATATTCTCGTGGCAAAGCCCACATTTTATATTACAACATTTTGCAATTGGTTTCGGTTCATTTCAATTTCATCTTTGTTAATCTTTTCGCACAAATTCAATCGCCATTTATCTGGAAAAAGGATTTCTCCGCCAACAACTTTGTGTGCACATGATGGCAAATGAAGAACATGGATTGCACACAGCGTACTGTGCAACCAACGGAATCGTATTTATGTGCATGTGCAACATGAAGAATGTACCGAAAAATATCGAAATTATGGTCGTGTTTGACATATTAATGAGTCGTGTATACACATCATTCTCTTTGATTACCGATTTCTTTTAAATCTTAAGCCATTACATTTCTTGTGCATTTGCATTGCTCATTCTTTAAAATCTATATGAGCAAACGAAGAAGAAAAAGAAAAAAGAGACAAGACAAGACAAGACAAAGCAAAACTTATTATCGTTTTCGGAGCTCAAGACTCGCGACTTGAGACACGGCGTTGACGGGAGGGTTAAATCTTCAAAAATATAATAAAATCGCTACGTAATAAAATTAAATTTTACTTATCGAAAGTAATATCGTATCGGTGGAAATCTCCAATATGACCATCAACCATTCGAGGACATCGGACATTATATGCGATTTCAATCTTTCTGTTTTCTCTGGAGATTCTCATTCTCTCTCTTCAACATTTTGCGATTTATCGATTATTATCCATTATACATATATATATTTTTTCTGCTTATTTTATGACGGTCATCAATTAATTTATGATTGTCGTCGTAAACTACAATATTTTTATGATAATTTTTTTTTTTCAGCAGTTGGTGGAGTTGGCAGTGCGTTCACATCGTTTCGTTTATTTATTCGATTGGATTTCGATTTATGATTCCCGAATCGACAGAAGAATGGAAATGAACCGAAAATAACTCTTTAAATTTTTTTAAATACCAGAACTTATAACCCCGATCGTTCATCTGAATATTTTTTGGTCATCGAAGATTTTACGCCTTTTTTTTTTAAATATATTTTGTTTATTTCAGTGCATTTGGTCTAACCGAGACGGGCATTTAGTCAAATTGAATAACGGTTTCCAATCTAAATAATAATGATAATAATTTTCAAAGTTTCCACGAAATTCGAATACAAATTCCGCGTGCAACATTTTCACATTTATCACAAAGCAGCCACCTGTATCAAACCTTAATACATATATTTGTATGAGATATTTGATTGAAGTCGCTCTCGTACTCATTCAATGCGTGATATTCTTCGTTCGCTGTTCGCGTATCATTCGATTCGCTGTTGTTGGTGTTCGTTTTGCATGAAAGCGTTGGCCCATAATAGAAGGGGGATATGCAATGCACTGTGATTGGCTATTGACCACGTGTTTGTGAGTATTGTTTACATCTAAAATTGAATGTGTGATCGTGTGCGGTGGGGCCATTGGAATGAGAGTGCTCAGCTCACGGATCGCGCGTTTCTCTTTGAGAAATAGAGAACGATCGTTCATAAAGTAAATGAGAGAATTCGAGAGATGAGAGAAATTAGTTGTTGTTGGTGTAAGATTTAAATGATTCGATAAATTGAAACGGAGCCAATCTTTTAGACGCATGTTCGATGGATGATTTTCTTTTTTCTTCTTGTCTGAAATTGTTTAAATCGGAATGTGTCGATGAGAATATTGTTTTATTGAAGAAATTCACCACATGTTTGCTAAACAACAAATTGGATTTCGGTGAAGACAGCGATCGATATCATCTGTTACATTTACTATTTATTTGTCGCTTCACTGCCTGATCAGGATCAAAGATACTAGACTTTAATAGAATTGAATCGACGAAAAGCAAGGCAAAAAAAAAGAATAAGAAGAAAAAACAACCCTTCGAAGCCATTCGGAGCACGATTTTAAGTTTTTATAATTATTTAAAATGAAAAGATGTGAAGAAAAACATAATGCACCCACACGAATTGGAACAGACGGGGCGGTTGATCTTTTATTATTTTCATTTTATTGATGAAAAGATGTGCCTGGACGAAACAGATGTTCGCTTAAAGTCAAAGACCTGAACGATCTATTCAGAAAATTGAATAAGAAATGTAACGAAAAAAAATAAAATATATTGCTCTATTTAATATAAGGATACATCAAACATTACCATATTACTTCCTTCTTGGCTCGAATCGTTTCTCCCTTTGACTTAAAACAAAACTAAACACCAAAGAATTCCATTTAATGTTCGATGTTAATATGTTTTATATTTGAAATGAAAAGAAAAACAAAGAGAATTTCGGGCAATAATAATTCATGCCGATCGCAACAGAAAGAAGCAGAAGAAATAATGTTGTTAAAAGGAAATTCCATTAAAGTCATAGTATGAATTGATCGTACCACAGACACGCGTATTGCACGAGTCTAAGGGTGTTATACGAAATTATATGAATTTTATTCGGAATGAAATGATAATTTTCGATAAAAATGGTATTTTATTATATGAAACAAGAAAAAAGCATTGATGCATGTATAAAAATGCTCATAATGTTAAAATAAAATAACCCTTCGCAATGTGTGTGTGTGTGTGTGTGCTGTGTGTGCTCACATAACCGTGAACTCCAATGCTTATTCGCCTGTTTTTATTCATTGCATTGTAATGCTGGCTTATTGCTGATGCTTTGTTCTGGATGAAGCACGAAATCGACCAATTTCAACACTGGACAATTGTAATTAGCACTGGCATGCGATACACATGACCATCTTGTTTTTTTTTCTTCTTTTGTTACTTTCAACTATGTTCCACTATGTTTATTTCATTTCAAATGAATTTTTGTCACAATTGAGTGATTGTCGCCACTGTCTATCAGTCACTATGGTGCGGCTTTCAACCGGGAGACAGGTGGTGTTATGTTGTAATGTGTAATAAATGGCATAGCAACACATAGTATCTTTAATGGGGCTACTACCATTTGATGGTATCAGTCTCGCGTCACTGCACTGATAACTACTCAATAAAAACCACAATAATATAATTTTGGTGCCTGACTGGGACATGGACGGTATTCTGTATATAGACTGAAAATGCAGGAAATTGTTTAATTACTGAAAACTGACAACATTTTCGAAAAATCATCCAAGTATAAATTGAATCTATCACTTGTTTACAATATGGCACCAGTTACCAGTTGCATACCTGGCTTGCCACACAGCCGATAGCATTTTTCGTTGTTGGATCCAATTGAATGAGTTTCTAATTCATATCGAAGTGAATTCAAAGATGTGACAGATGCCAGTTAATATTAAATAAAACAACAACAACAACATCATAGGTAATAAAACAGTTATAGAAAATGAAAAACATCCAATCGAATTATTCCACAACATTTTGATATCTTCTTTAACCAGTAAGGACAATTCTTACCTATCTAGCGCTATTGTTTACCATGTAAAGTAGTAACAATTGCTGCAATCGACAACATCATTGGAATTAAAACAATGGAACATGACCAAACCATTAGGCCGTGCAGCATCCACATGAATTCATTGTGTGCATTCGATCATATTCAATTGCAAATTGCGAATATTTTCCGGTTCAAGTAGTTTTTCAATCATAAATTGAATATGATCATGGTTCCCAGCCATAATACCGCAGGCAATCAATTCATTCCATGTGTATACGTATAGTGTGTAGTAGCTGTATGTATTATATATGGCCAAACAAATAAAAACCAATTTTGAATGCACACAAAATCAAATATAAATGCATGTTAAACATGATAACATAATAATTATACAATGTTCGTCGCATTTGTATGATCGCCATTAGACACAAAAACATTATTTATACTACACTCATCGCTGCATATATGCAAAGAAAAACAACAACGAAACATAAATCGATATTTCTGACGATTTTACTTCTTTTTTTTTGTTTTGTTTGCATTCGCCAAATGAGCACATGCACGCAATCGGAATGGTAAATGGTTAGCCAGTTGAATTTGGCTCCGACAATAATAATAATATACAAATGCATGTTTCATGTTCGCTACTCAATGTTCAGTTATTTTGTTTTTGAATAAACGAGTCGACCAACAACCAACAGTCAACATCACATGCAATTTTCAATTTTACTACTGTCGTTTGAGCATAACGCACACACACACACACAAACATCATCAAGTCATACACCGATTTGGAGTTGCATTACGCTTGGCTTATTTTACGCTTCGATTTCATATACGATTGATTGGATCGTCAATCCAAGTGTACATTGTACATTGCACATATCTTGTGCTAAGTTGTCATTCGATTTAGTTTAGTGTGTCGGATGCTATTTTGTATATATTCTCGTCTGTCCTTTTTAACCTCTCCTTGCCTGTTTCAATACCGCTTCTGTATTCTATCGAGTAAAAAAAAGGAAGAAATAAAGTAAAATAAGAAACAATTTTACACACCAAAGAATCAAATGATATACAGAATGTTTGATACATTTATCACATTTGTTTGGATCGTGTGAGTTGTTGGAACTTTTCATCATCATTGTAATATGGTCAACGTTCCGTAGTCTTTGCATTCATCATCGAAAAAACGAAAACGAAATAGAAAGAAAACCGGACAGCGATCAAAGTACACAGTAAACTGTATTTGTACATTTGTTCTATGGTCTGGTTCGACTTCCAATTCAACGAAACGGAAGAAAATCAAATGAAAGAGAAAAAAATGAGTTTTCGGTTGATTTGGTAGGCCTAAAAGATTTCGCAATTTTAATATTTGTATATTTGATCGATATGCGTGTTAATGCGCTTAAAAAACGGCCGAACAAAGTATCTCCCATTCAAACAAAGTGTTGACTGGATTTCTCTAACGATGGTCTTCGAACGTAGGTGGATCAATATACATGGAAATTTTTCCAGTTTATTAATGGCGCCAGTTTTATAACATATACGATGCAATTGCAAAACTGAAACAGTTTGAAAAATTATTCGATTCAAGTGAAATTCTTGTTTTGCCACAATTCGTATCGATGTTGTACAATCGAAAGGGTCAAAACATTCAACAAACAGAGCCAGATCCATTTTATCAGAAAAAATGAAAAAAACAAACAATGAAAAATTGTGTAAAAGACTTAATGAGACCCCATAAAAGAATCCATTTCAGCATCGACAATAAGCCAGTTGTAACAAGCGATCAGCGAACCAGCTATATGTATTGATTGGTTGTACTTGATTTTGTAATCACTGTCAATATCCATCAATATTATTGATTTTCATGTAATCTAGTCACATTTACGCCCGATATGATAGCCTAGTATCATAATTTGTTCAATTTTATTACTTTCAGCACACGATGTAATAATACGTAAAACGTATAAACCATTGATCTACAGTCTAGCATATTAAACACAATTCACATAAATGAACTGAACGAATAAATGATTTTTTAATTATGTTTAATCAATATACGGCCGGGAAGCATGGATCGATTGGCCATTCAATTCTTTTTATGAATCGGAAGAGTAAGTGGATGGAAAACAAGCTCTCATTTCTTGTTATTTTATGCAGCGTTGTAATTTAAATTAGATTTGAACGACGTCCAACGCTAAACGCAATGATCCCGATCAACACACACACACACACACAACACTGCGCTGGAAATGAAAATGAAACGAGAGAGAGATGGATAGCTAGAGAAATAAAAAAGAAAAATTATAAATGAACAACAACGACAAATGGTTTGTCGAACACAAAGCGGCGGCAAAATTCAATTAATAAAAATTGTTTGCAGCGCATGTTATTTATTGTGATTAAATTATAAATTATTGTCTTTGGTAAAAACCTAAAAGAGTTAAAGAGTAAATGCCGCCATCGCCACTGTCGCTGCCGTTTTTTCGTTGATTTTTTTTCTTTTTTTCTTCTTCTTCTTTTTAATCCGATTTTTCAGTTCGGTTTGTTTTGTTTTGTCTCAAGCTTATTTAACAAGTATCATTTATAATTCATGTTGCACATACACAAAATTAATGCGATAAAATATGGAATAAGGTTCAAATCGAATTTACGATTAATTTGGCGACATTAAAGTGGACTGCATGGTATCGAATGGGAATGGCCATAATATGTGTGTGGTCTTTGTTGAGTTATTGATTCTAAACATTAGATTTCGAAATGAATGTGTTAATGGGTGTTTGGTGCGTCATCTCCCAAGAAGTTATGGACTTCACCGATCAATTGAATCCTTGTTTTTTTAAGTATTCAAAAAATTTTCTGGTTATTAAACGAGTTATGTAGAAAATATGAAGTTTTTTTTTCTTCAAGTGGACACACCTATTCGCTCATAAAATATGAGTCCAAAAACACTAAACGAGATGATCGTTAGACGATGCGTTCACATATACATTTTCTAATAAAATACAATACGTCATGTGATGGAATCGAAAAATTTTATGCCTTCAACCAAATATTCCTGCTAAACCCTATGCAGTTCATTCATTGAAAAGATTTATGGTCATAGTGATGCCCATTTCATTTCATTTTAAAATTTCCTTGCGTATCAAGTTCATCGCATGACGGCAATGAGTGAAATGTGTTATTTTTGAATATGAAAAATGAGAAATCGATAGAATGCACTTGACATGCCTATTTTGTGCATCCATTTCTTTTCGATATCTCAAATAACATGTTCTGGTTGCTTTTTTCGTCTGTTTTCTTTTAAATTCATGCGATTTATGTTGTTGTTGGTTTTTTTCCGTTCGAAAGTCATAAATTATGTTCATTTCCATGGAATTTTATGCACTTTTATGCTGATTTTGAAATATATTCATTTTTTTTTTGGTGTAGTTTTGATGATAGAGCGGCGAATTCTGAAGTGTTCAAACCAAAAAAAAAAAAATAATAATGGAAATTTGTCCTTTTTCTTAGAAATGAGATTATGTCTCGGTCTAATCGAAATCGATTTTTTCTTCTTTTAAAGACGTGAGAAAAACGGCTTCGGAGACGAAAATGTCATAAAAATGCAGTAATATTTTGAGATGTTCACTTGACTCATAATAATAATAATCAGACCAGCCCAGGAGATATGAGATGATATTGGAATCATTTTACGATTTCCTTTGTCGATTTTATTGCGTTTCACTTTGACATCTTGGGCCATAACGAATCGCGCGACTATAAAATAAAATAACAACGATAATTTTTCAAATCGATACCAAAAAAGAAGCAGATCTGGCTGCGTGACAGGTTATTTTTCATGTGGGAATCACGAACATCCACTTTTCGGTTGGATTGAATAGAAAGTAGAGAGCTCTTGGCAGATTCGTTTAATCCATTTGAATACTTGACCTCATGCAATACCGTTTCGATTGATCTGACATTGCGATTAACATGAATTTAACCGACATCATGTGTTTTATTCGGCTAAAATTTGAATCATGTGCTCTAAAATGAGCCACCGGCGGCATCATCGAACTAACAAAGGTCATCCTTACAAAACGAAACCGTTTTGTCATAAATTCATAGCCGATAATCAAAATTGGTGCAAATGATTAATTTTGCCCATAACTAAAAGATGGCCGAATCATTTGATGTAACAGAGTTCACGACAAGATACAAATGCATTTAAATGAATAGTTTCGATGCGATATGCAATAGATGCCTTTGGTGAGCATGATTGTGTTGTTATGCTATTTATCCATTGAACGGCCAACAACAATCGAATTAGAGGCTCAATCTGAAACGAAAATTAATGATTCTTGTGAATGTTTTTGTGTAAAATCGACATCGGCATCGGGGAATTAAATCGGGCACGAGGAATCATCGTGAAAGCATAAACTGTATGATTGACTGGTTAAATTGTTTGACTATGAGACGAATTCCAATTGTTTTTGTTGTTATTTTTGGTTGATGATGCATTCAATCAATTTCATGCATATATCGAAACGGTAACGCCGTTACTTACATTTACAGCCGCATAGTTCAATATTCCAATGACTTCAGTCAATCAATCGTCATTGCTATTTAACATATTAAATGGTCGATAGTTTTCGAACGATTGATGATGGAATAAAAATGTCCAATCGAATGATTTATAAATGCATTCAATAATGACACAAAACAAACGACAAAAACCAACAAAAAAAAACAAAACAAAACTGTCTATTTCTTTTATGTAACAAAAGTCACAAGCAATTGTGACGAACGTGTGTCTTTCCATCTCGTTGTCGAGTCAAAGTAAATCATAGCGATGAGATCTACTAAATAGACGACTACAATTCAATTAATTTGTGCACAGAACATAGACGAATATGCAATGCACAATGTACAGGCACAATTGATGGAATGAGAATATGACACAACATCAATAATTGCTTTAAACAGATTACTTAATTCCGTATGCCATTTGAAACTTGAAATGTTTGCAGAGTGAATGGGATATTCGATTCTCAACTCTTTCGACTCTTGTCTCGGCTTTCGGATCGATTCAATCAAGATTATCATTAATATTATTTGCACAAAACGGAGTTATCAAGGCGAGTTAAAGAAGGAAATGAACGATTTTCATCGCATATTTCAAGGCGTGCACACCACTTACAATATAACATCCGATCATTTGACTCAATTTTTCTGTTGTTTTTTCTTTCTCTCTCCCTCTCGAAGCTGTATGCGCTTTTTTTAATCTCTAAACGAGATTTGATTTATAAATTTCCATAATAATCGTAACATTCACGGTTATAATGAATTGGAATACCTAGATTGGACTGAAATACAGCACAAATATTCATGATAAATTAGTAAGCAGATTTTTTTTCGATCAGAATTTGGCGCCGTTTCGTGAACTTGAAACAATTTATCAATTTTTGCGATAGCATTCAATTTCCATTTTTTTTTATTAATTTTATCATTTGAAGCGAATCTGAATTCCTCTAATTCCAAAAACTAAATCGATGCGAATGAATCGTGATCGATTGGCAAATGGTAAATCAATTCAATTAAACTACGAAAAAAAACACATTCAATGCCATAATTCGACATTTATTGTTGTCATAACAAAGCTTTACCTTTGGTTCAAGACCATTTCAACCGCAGGCAACAATCAATCAAATATCGATCATCATCACATTTCGATTTTCAGGTATTCAAAAATCAAATCAAAATAGATTTGCCAATATTTCTTCTGGGTGGTATACAAATCCAAATAATTACAAAAATGTATTGCATCAAACTATTGTATTTCGGTTTCAGGCAAATTCATTGTTTTGATATCAATAGTTGCCAGACAAGATTCAGAGGCGATTTTTCAGATGGTCCAGATGAATGAAGGGAAGAAACATTGGGGCGATATCATTTACCGAACACAGGTTGTGCCCCGATGAAGAATTCAACTATCAGTATCCGCCACCAACAACTTCTAATATTTTCAAATATTTAATATCTTTTGGTTGGTTTTCAATCAATAAAAAATGAGAAAAGAGATGATTAACTTAGAACAATAATAATAATAATGAATTGAATTTATTCGTTTAATTTTTAACTTAAATTCTATGAGAATACATATATGCCAAATTTCCCCTTCATTCCCGGACATTACTAAACACAAAATAAATTTTATCATTGGACAACAACAATATGTACACTTCATGAGTAGAATATTTTTCGACTTCAAATTAAAATATTTTTCTACTCGGGCAAATCATCGCATTTTAAGAAGCCGGGTCTTCGATAGATTTGCTCTTTCTCGGGCAATTCACCGATTTCATATAATTTCAACGACATCAGCGCTAATTTGGAATGACCTCGGAATGCAACACTTGCATCACGACCAGCGTATTCAAGTATCACATCAGCTCCACCAGGGTGCTAAATGTTCAAAATAAAAGAATAATCAAATATTCTTTTTTCGATTTAATTGATAATAATTATAGTTACCTGATTTAAAAATTTGGTCACATCATAAACTCGATCATATAACACGATCCAACATTCATTATCATGTTCGATTACTTCACGTAATGAAATTGTTCGTCGGCATTTTTCTACATTTAGAACTTTCTCACGATCATCAGTTTCCGTAATTGATTTCGATTTATTTAATCGCAGCGATCGCGCATTTTGCGCATTTTGCACATTTTGACCTTTAGCGATAATGTCGAATTTTTTGTTGGCCGAATCGATGTCCAATTCATTTAGATTTTCAACACATTGACATTTATTCTCACTAATATTTATTATACATGTGCTGCAACGATAGTCTGACTTAGCGGTTGGTGCCATTTTAATGCTGTTATCTTCGTTGTTTGTCTCTGCTATTTCTATCTTTTTTATATGTATATTGATTCTAATCCTCTTTGTGGATATTTTTTGCTGAGAATATATTCCTTCCGATGCTTTGAAATCTGTGTCATCAATTGTTTTCAATTATTTATTAGTTTATTGCTATTCAATAGTTGCTAGTTTTAGCTTTCACTTTAATTCGTTTCGGATCGTCTGTTTAGCATTGACTTGTTAACAGCACACTTCAATCGCAACTAATTTCAATAATTACTCGATCGCTCGTATTAATATCATTTTTGCTTGCGTAAACGCGTCATTCAATATGTTTCGTTGGCCGTGCAAGTGTTTCATTCTTAATTATGTTGTTTTTGTTATTGTTGTGTTGTTAGCTTTCTTTTCAATTTTCAGCGCAAAAATGTAGCGATTAAAGACACCTGGAGGGGCGAAAAATGACAAATAACAAATATGTTTGTAGTGTGTATGTGCCGCTTGTGCTATGATATTGTAAATTGAATTCAGTACAAAAAACATGTTTTTCGTAATTCGTTCGTGCATATCAAACACATGAAAATGACGAGCTTCAATCAGTGTCACCAGAAACTAGAAACCAAATATATTGTATTTCATGACGTTGTTAATTCTATTACGATTACAAAATGCTTTGCTGAAAAAGAGGCGCCAAACAAACTGTCCAATGCAAAAACAACACTGTACAACAAAACTAAGGAAAAAATTTGTTTCAGTGAAGTAGGTAAAATATGCAAATCAGGACTCCAAGAAAAAAAAAATGAAAATAAAAAAAATCTGTCACACGATTACCTGACCACTGCATTCGGCAAGCACTACCAGAAAAATCATACCGCGAGGCTGGAACAGAATCCATGTTGTTCAGTGTTATAATCCAAAAACCGAATGTTGTGGAAGCCATAAAAAAATCATTATACGTCATTGTCACTGAATTTAAATCTCGAATTCAATTCAAAGATTGTAATAACTACAACAAAGCTCATTCGGGTACAAGTTGCGGTGAATGGGAATGAATTTTTATTTTTTCTCCAACAACTAGATAATATTGAATTCCAACCACTGAAACAGCGCCAGAATACTTGAATCAAATGTCAAACGTTGATCTTTTGATTGGTTTTCTTTTATTTTGGTTCACTTTTTTTTACAAACTAACTGTGATATTATCCGACATTATTATATTATAAACGAAATTGATTGGCGTCATTCATTTGGAATATGTTTTATAATTCGAGTCTCCTGATTTGTACGTAGTTCGGTTCATGAAAAAGATGCAAAATAACAACCCTATTCTGATAGTAAATATGAACAAAATGAAGCTGAAAAATAAAGAAATGCCTCAGCTGACTTGAAATTGCATCATTCGATTCGTTTGTATACAACTTAATTACTAATCAGTTATTATCATCTTGTTGCAAATTAAACGGCCTTCGAAACATTGATCATTCAACATCGAATGAACTAATCGATTGGAATCTACAAGGTTTGTCTGCCGTTTGAACAATGTCGACCTTTTCTCGCCAAAAACATGTGATAAATTGACCGCGTAAGACGACCAGAAATACTGATTATGAACTTTTTCCGGAAATTCATAGTTTAACTACTTAACGTTTATTGTCTACGTTTTTTGGTCCTAGTTTGATGAGGAACTTTCGAGTCACAACGTTCTATGTTGACTCGTGTTAAAATGGCACATTAAAAAAAATAGTCACAGCGAAAAATTCTAATAATCGATAAACGTGAGAAATATAGATAATCTCGAATAAGAATCTGTTGCGGCCAAGTTCACAATGAGTCCGAGCTTGAAAGCGAGCGACATCTAGTGAAATTAGACGGAAACTCCGTTAAGCTTGAACATTGAACATACACTGTTAAATTCTGGAAACAGCTCAAGTTTTACTCTGCTATGCATAATATACAGCACAAGAATAATAACCAACCGTTTTGCATAAAAGGAGTTGTTTGTCATTTCGGATTTTGGTAAAAAAAATAATTGAAATATCTTCAAGGTCTCAATGGATGTTGAACTTATTCTGGCAGAAACATTTTGTATTATGCAAATTTTATTGTTTCAAGATTCAAATCATTTGAATTTCATCTCAGATTTAAAGATAAATTTTCACTTTTGTGAAATGGTAATTCATGCGTACAATGCAATACAAACGACAATGAAATGAATGGCGAATGGTTTTGTTTTCAAAATTATTTGTCTTTGTAACGTGAAAACTGAAGAATGTTTCATTTTTTGCCGCAATTGTGGCTCGTCTTTGTCCATCGTTGCCTGTTGATCAAGCCAGACTGTAAACGTGACAAAAAGCTATGGAAAATACGACACTGAATCACATACACACCACCAAATGTTAAGTAAGACTTGGTTGAAGAGCGTATATTGTTCAACCGCATATCTTGTGATAGCTTTGTTGATTGGAGTCGAACATTGGTATTGTTTACAATACAAAAGCATCCAAGCAACGAACAATATTTCCAATGAATCCAAATTTTCCACCAGCGCGCAACAGAAACCAACACATTTTCAAGCTCCTGCGTTTATATGTATATTCATTCGCAACAGGCAAATACGTCTGTATGGATTTTCTGTTGCTTTTCCATCATTCGTATCATCATATTGAAAACTTTTCCTGCTATCAGTTGATGTTTGCATTCTCAACAGATTGGTTGAATCATCCGCACCCAGTTGTTGGTGTCATATTAAAGGAAAAAAGTCCACGTAGTGAGATAATATCCTATTCGTTCAACGCGTGCTTCCAGAATTTTGTGAATAATTTCGAGTTCGGTGCTTTTTTTCTGGCCGAAAATAGAAGTTTGAACGGGGAAATTGTTGCATCTTGGAATCGAAATTGAATAAGACAATTTTCGTAGCTCTTAAATCTTAAATTGAAATAGTTTTCCATTTAAAATTGTCACCATATGTTTAAAAAACAAAACACGCCTCGGTTCAGTATTATTTGATTGTTGTTCTCAAAATTGAATTGTTTGCCTTGAAGTTTTTGTTGTCAATTAGTAAAAATGATGTAATCACACCGATAAAAATCATTCCAAGCAATCGGTCGAGAAAGTCAACAACAAATAGATTGAAGGTAATTTATATTCAATTTTTTTTAGATTTTTCTGCAACACTATTCTTGTGCATTGCGCATTTTATGATCAAGAACAATCGTTTTATTATGCTAAATGTTGTTGGACTATGGACAATGGACACAATGAAAATAATAAAGAAAACTTTGTTTCAACCATTGAATTGAACAATGGATATTCTGCGATGAAATTCAATAGAAATGTTTGAACCAACCGTCAGTTCAGTTATCAGCCATCAGCAATCATTCTAAGTTGGAAGTTTTGGTTAATTTCGATGTATTTTTATTTTCCATTGGTCGATGTTCGCGAATCAAATTCAAACGGTATATGTCACTTTAAGCGTCCACAATCCTAAGAGACTATTGACTATTGAGCGTAATCGCTTTATATTTATTTCAGTTTAGAGCCCAATAGTCAACAAACCAATCATAAAATGTAAACATATGGTTGAATTCGAAGCGTTCACAAAAATTCCTAAACGCGTTTGTTATCAACTGGGGATTCATTTTCGTTGTTTGATCTCATTTCTACGGTCAGTAAATTTCATTTCGGTTTCATTGACCGTTGGATTATCGAAATCATAAAAATGATGAAAATTCGTTACAGCGGAAAATGTTTAAAGAAGCCAAGGTTTACGGTAGGTTTCATGTTAGCGAGACTAAATAATGATAATTTATTGGAAATATATTCTGACCAAAGTCCATTTCGATTGATTTTATTCATCCTTCATTCCACCTAGACTGTCTTCAAAAAGACTGAGACCTTTATTTTGCTGTTTCCTTTCTCTATGTAAACAGTGAAATGCTGATCAGACGCATCTTTCAGTTCGATGATTTCAGCAAAACGGAAAAGAAAAAAAAACAGAGCGGCATTCTGTTTGTCTCTTTTTCTCAAAACAAATCATTGAAATTTGATGGTAATCGCGTAATAATGTCACATTTGAACGTCAAACACTGTAATAGAAAATTAATAACGCAAAAATTGTAAGAAAAATGTCTCAATTAGGCTTCCGAACATAAATATATATAATAATAAACATACAAAAATTCCATTTAATGGAGCAATCAAGCAAACTCAAAAAACCAATTTGTTTTTCAAGAGAAAAAAGATCATTTGTAACGGAAACTCAGCAACACTTTATGTAGAAAAATATTATTAAATGGATTTTCGCTTCATAAACATGAAACTGAGTTGTTTTTCAAACCGCAAACATTAATAACACAAGAAGAAAAAAAACGCTAATGGAAAATAATGTTTCAGACGCTCAAAAGGCCATTTTGTTCAACGATGAATAGCAATTTCTATAAAAGAATAGCTGTTCGCCTCTTTATTGTAATTTATCTTGTCGCATGTCCAATGTACATTGTTCATGGTACTCCAGTGTTCTTCAATATTCACTGAATACTATTCATTTGGGTAAAAACATTGTACACATTACACATATTGCGTTTCAATCTATTTGATTTAGCGAATAAAAAAGAAAAAAAGATCACCCATAATCTCGTGGTCGAATCATTTGAATGATGTTTCCCATTCAGAGGGTTGTCATTGAAATGAGTACCACTTTCGGATTCATCGAATTAGTATTTGTATTTTGCACACACAAGCAAAAGCACCAGCGGCACTGTTTTCGCACAAAATGAGCTCGAGCATTATATTAAATCATCGTCACATTCAATTTGTATGAAAACGTTGTTTGTCATTATATACCATCGAGCCATTCAAAGCGCACCCAGTACACCAAACAAAACGACCGATCTATTCGAATAATTCAACGTGCAAATGATAAATAATAATAATAATCATCATCAATTTTCAAAGTACGAACAAAAACATCCGAATTGATGTTCAATGTTCGTTGTTCGTTTCATACAACTGACGTCTGTCAACATGGATTCGTTCCTTTGTTTTGTTATTTCTTTTGAACCGTATAATAACTGATATTTGTTTTCTTTAGGCCTGCAAATGGAAATTTGTTTACTCACATTTGTATAATTTTTCATGACAATATTGAAAATTGTGCGTTGCGTTCATGGATTGGATGGAAAAAAATATTTTCCATAAACAATGACGATCTTTTTTGTTATCCAAACAAAATTGAGGGTATTTGTTAACATGGATTCGTAGGACACCTCAATGTTTATTTTTCTTCTTATTTTTTTTTTTTGGCTGATTGGTGCCACGTGAATTGAAATGGCTTTGAATCATCTTTTAGGTATTTTGGCTAAATTTGTTTTACGTTTTTCAATTTGTCCTTCCATCGGTTACACGCATCACGCATATTTGAATGTGCTGTCAAGTTGAGCAAAATTTCATCGAATCACATGACAAACGATGTGTTTGCAATCAATAGAATTCGTATCATTTCTTTTTCGCAATTTATTCATTCACAAGCTCATCACGCGTTCAATGCATATATTGTCGTGTGCAAGAGTATATATTTTGTGTGAAATGTCTTGCATTCTTTATTGTCATATTCGATCGTGTACTGTACGGTGTATGAAGACAATGTTATTCACCGAAAGCGCACTAGCTATTTGCAAAAAATCCATATCAACTATGACAACAAACAACAAAATTTCATCCTGTCAAAACACAATGATAACCAACACCTAGTGCTCAATGCCCGACCCTTCAACGCTCAACATACAACAGAAATCCAAAACAATATCTTTAAAATCATTTTGATAAAATAATTGCTTCCGATTGCTACAAGCTACAAGTCACGTACACATCATTCATGCAATCATTTTAATGCTTAATATTCAACATTTATTCACTCATTTCGCATTCTATTATTCTTCCTTCAGTGAATGGTGTTAGTAAAAGTTTGAAAAGGAATCATCAAATTAAGTTAAGAATCTTTATACCAAGTTTCTTTTTCATGTTGAATAGATGGAATAGATAGTATTCCATGTACAGCATGAAATTTGTTTCTTTATTTATTAAATTGTCGTCGGATGAACGACATTCATCTTGAAACAAAAAAATTCATTACATTATTGTAGCTTGATTTGCTCCTTCGTTTCGAAATGGTTACCCCTAAACGTATTCCGTGCATACCTTATCTTGTCTTGAGCTGTTTCGCCTAACCTTGCTCACGAAAGGAAAAGTAATTCACATTTCAAGGTTAAACTTCAAACAGTGCCTCAAGCTTTCAGCAAATACCTTTAACTTCAAGAGTTTTTCTCTTTAACATTCGTTTTGTTTCCATTTTTGTTTCATTCGGTTTTTCCGTTAAACTTTTTCATTTCTTTCATGCATTGTTTGCTTTCAAAAAGAAAAAGGAAAACATCTGAATCTGAATAAACAATCAAAATGATAAACGAACAGAATAAAAATAATAATAATAATAATTTTTCCAAAGCAACAATATACATCAGAATACCTATTGCCCATGTCATGGTTCGATGACATCAAAGCCGCCTGAATAGAACGCAATAGAAGATGATAAAGCAGAAAAAAATTCTTTGTTTTATTCAATGGATGTAATTATTATCAAGGTTCATCGTTGATCGTGATGCTCATCTCTATTATTGAATTTTTTAAACAATAGAACAGATAACAGTCTACATTTCACAATCTTAATTAAATAGAAATTTCAAACAACGCATCGCTCTCAAATTATGAAAAATATAATGCAAGATAATGAACAACAATAATGAGTGATAAGTGATAAGCCCTTCTTAAAAATGACAACACGATTATCGCACAAAAACAAAGAAAAGGATTAAATAATTTTCCCTTCCGATTTAATCATTAATTTGTCGAGCGATTACACTTATTCATTTTTGCTTTGATAATAACGGAACGGTATTGAACGCAATTTTGCGTCCGAAACCTGTCTGATATACATAGCATAAATGACTGTTCAACATTTGTATGTTTCATATACTAAACTAACACCGACAAATTTGGTTTCGGTTAATATAAATTGCCATCAGGCTCCATAAGTCCATGACATTTTCAGGCAGCTTTGTGGTTGGTAAATGGCGCTTATATGTTGACTTTCGAAATTACCACTTTTGACTTAAATCTATCTAAAGAATGATTTGATTGGAGAATTTGTATCCATGTCATCGACAATAATGACATAACAGTTATGGTCGAAGACCAATTATTTATCCATATCAATTTGGACTCTTACATTTCACATTTACCAATGAGAAAACAACATAATGGTTTACGAACGAGTTCCGTTGTTTCGAAAATAACATGTAATTTACTTTGCACGGCCACTTGTGTCATTGTGGTTTGTTCATTAATTTACATGTAAATCACACAAAAATCGCACACCATCCTCATCTACCATTGTGTGACGTTTTAATCCAAAATTAATTTAATCAAATAATTTATCCCTTATTCATTGTTCATCGCATTGATTAAATAATTTGGATAACGAACACAGCGATTGATCTTTCTATTGACGGCCTGATGAGTCCAACATAAAAAATCGAATAAATTTCAAAAGAAATAAAACTCATTTACAAATCAATTCAAAATAATAAACTACTCCATTATCCATCATTGTACCCATACCTCAACGTATAATTTATTAATGCAGTTGTGCTATCGTCAACAGCGCAGATTCTTATTTCGAAATTCAAAGCTTTGCAATTTCCTTTTGAAAAGTTCTTTGTTCAGCGTTTTGATGAACTTTGAATGGAATCTTCATTATTGAAACGTGTGACATAAGACCTAAGAGCTCAGATCTCAAGCTTCAGATCGTATATATTTGTTATAAATTAAAAACCTTCCGGGGGGTCTCACGTCCCAACAATGCTCACATTACACTGCATGTGCACAACAACCATAGAGAACTTTTTCCATTTTTGATAACCATCTTGCATCTTGGCAATATCAAAACATTTTCGGAAAATTGATAGCATCATCATTCGGTTATTCCATATAATTTGGCGCTTTTTTGGCCGGAGGAAACATTATTTGATATCAGTTAGGTAGACTGCGAAAATACGTTTGATGCTACAAACTCAGTAATTATCCTTTCCTTCACTCATCCGGTATTATTAAAGTATGCCTCGTGACTTGTGATTAAATTGAAATTTATTTTTGTCAATGTCACAGCCAGTTCTACTTTCATCTGTGCGTTAATGAAATAACAGCGCATTGAGTTACTAATCGCAAAGCTAAGGCTAGATTCACGCAATGAATGCAAATAACTCTATACAGACAAAAAAAAATACATTTTTTAATTCAAATTTGCAACACCCTTTCTTTCGATTAAAATCACGTGCCAATTTTTTTTCATAAACGAAAATGAATGATGAATGGCCCACTGTTTTCAGAGCTCCGTATTTTACCTCTCAGTTCCTCGGCCAACTTTTATACTAAAGTGCTTTCCACATTTATGCGCTGAGCACAACATCGAGAAATAATACGAATTTATGACATATTTTATAATTTAAATGAATCTTCGAAATATGCAGAGTCCGGAAATCATATGAATTGTACAATCACTGCCATCTTTGGGCAGTTTTTTCAGTATTCGAATGAGACTTTGAGTAAATACTTAAAAAATGAAGTGAAATGAAAAGAAATAATTATTAATTTCTTCTTTCGTTGTGTTCAAAAATCATTAAATAATGCAATCACCATTTTAAATCAAATACACACAAAAAAATCATCGAATTAAATTTTATGACTTCATTCCGTGAAACGGATTATTGACAAGTTAATTCCGATATACAGATTGAATTTGAATATCTTCGGCTGAATTTTGACATTTCATCCAGTAGACTCTGCGCATGTACGATACACTCATGAAGCGTCACATATATAGAAGTTGGTACAAGTCCAACGTTATGTATGCAAGGCTACTGGATGAAATGTCAAAATTCAGTCGAAGATATTCAGATTCAATCTTTATATCGGAATTGACTTGTCAATAATCCGTTTCACGGATTAAACTCATAGAATTTAATCCGATGATTTTTTTGTGTGTAGTTATTTGAAGCGATTCAAAGCAATTCAACGTAATTTCATGGTGAAGAGTTTTATGTTTTATGCCGGAGGACTCATTTACTTTTTTTTTTCTTTTTTACGATTTGAATCGATGTTGCAACTAAATTCAAATAAATTTATAGTTCAAGTTATAATTCCCACGT
>GL501417.1:432056-506213 GCA_000149185.1 Mayetiola destructor
CCCCTGTGCACCACTATGTTTAAAGTCATTTAAGAATGCTCACCGCTTATAAAAACTTCTGATCCTTTAAAAAAAATATTTTGAGGTTTAATATCATTGTGAACAATCTTGTTTTCATTCAGATACTTCAATATTTCGAGCTGAAAACAATACAAATTTGGTAGAAAAATTAAATAAATTGAAAAATTTCAAAATTATTTGAACTTACCGATCTCTTGAAAATCATTAAAATGCTTAAAGGGCTTATACGCTTTTTCTGTTTGTTGAAACGGCCTTCAAGATCATCGTCGAACAGAGTCATTACAATGGAATAATACTCCTCAAAGATTGGTCCAACGTAATAGATTCTTGGGATTCCTTGCTTTTCAATTCCTGGGTGATTCGCTTTCAAGATATTGAAGATTTCTTTTTCTCGTTCGGAAAATTCTTTTACCCAAATAATTTTAACGGCAACTGTAGTTTTGTCGTTTAATTCGCCTGTATATAATATATTTGTTGAAAAAGGTGTCATTAGTTGTTATTGCATGATTAGCTAATTCATTTTTCAATTTATACCTTTCCATACAATTGAGTGATTAGTTATGCCAAGTTGTCCATTTTCTGGAAGCTTCAAACTATATTGACCTATTTTAATATTTTTTTCTTTTTTAAGAATGTCCTTCACGTCTTTTGCAGTTAGAGGTTCCGGATTGCACTGAAAATCGATTTTTTTTGAATAAATCTATCTTCGAAACGTTTGAATTAAATGAAAATTACTTACGATTATAGCTGATAAATAAGTTATCAATAGAAAATAAACTATGAGAAAACTCATTTTAAATTTGTGTCGTTCGTCTCAAAGTCTTTTTGAAGAATAAAGTTAATGTTCCGATATCGTTTGCTGACATTCAACTAAATTGTCTGCTTTTACTCTGTCTCAATTTATTCAATTTTTTGCCCATGCTGAGTGTTCTATTTTGAAATTCTCGAATTGAAATAATTGATGATTGTTCGTCATTGATTCAAAACAGATGTAAGCTATAGACGCACATCAAATTTTAATATTATTATTCATTTCGATCAAAATAACATGGAAAAAAAAGTCCGTTAGAACGGAGCTACTTATTTTGTAGCTTCTATGATGCAATGTTTTGGCAAAACCATTTTTTCAAAACTTTCCATTCGATTGAATTTTTAATTGTACCTAATATCACATCCGTTAGATCTGTACTCATATCATGTTCACGTGTACAAAATATGCAAATTTTATTGTCTGGTTATCACTAACCTTGAGAGCACGTCAAGGTTTACAACTCACAAATTATATTCTTTGTTTTCCGAATAAAATTGTTTTGTCTACGATTATTATTATTAGAAGTAAACTCATTATAATTATGTTTTACGATATTGTTATATTTACGGGAATGAATTCAATGTGAATCATTCAGAATTTGAATTTTAGAATTATACCTGAAATATTTCATTATTTTGATGTAGTAATAAGTAATAATTCCTTTCCAGGAATTCAAAACAGTAAATATCGTTGTAGTTGTTGCGGCATTGATGAATTTGTTTCATGGCCTTTTGAAACATATTGAATAAAACTATATCATCGATAAACAAACGTTTGAATGTGCGATTGGTTGTTCATGTTTTCTCAGGCCCCATTAAAAGATGATAAATAATTGACAGATTAATAAATTCATTTTCATCCTTTTGTAATATATTTGAGAATCATTGTCAACTATTAACACAAACCAATATAGGGTTATAATCTGGAATCACAGCTTACTGTCCTGAAAATCAATAATTTTTATTCCGAAACACATCTTTCTTTTGATCATCCTGATTATTAGAATTCCATTGAATTGCATCCTTCAATCATCAAAATTATAAAGCAATTCATACAAAAATTCGTACCAAAAGGGCTTATATTTTGAAGGCTTTCTATTGTCTACACTGAGGCGCAATCAAAAAGAAATCCAATGCCTGTCATCATTTACCATCTTCGGTTGTTTGTAATGAAAACACATTTTTTGTGTGATGGAATTCAAACCACATTTGACATTTTTTTTACTCCGATATGTAAATTATGATATTTTTTTTGTCTAATCGGAAGGCTCTTTTTCCAGTGCAAATGTGCATGAGTGCTAATGAGCGGCTCATTGGTTCGAGGCGCGATAGATCAATAGCTCAGATGAGTGAAATCGGATTGCTTGATTTCGAAATGCGGATGAGTGCATTATTAATAATTAATATGCAAGTGCATCGTGCGTCGTACATGTAATGATATCTAACGCCCCTCCTAAATCGTTGAATGCATTGTATTTGTTGGATTGTAATGTAACAAAAGGGAATAAGTTGTAAAGAATGACAGAGTATGATTCAAAATAGATTTTTTTTTTAATATGAAGCTTTTCTGTCCAGTGAAGCTAAAATTTAGATTCATTCTGGTGCTTCAGCTTACTGTGATTTATCGAATGTAATTCATGTTATTTGCATAAATTTCAAATATTCAGCACGTAAACATTCATTAGTCCCTGATAGATGGAAATTAAATGCGACTCATGCAAACTTGGTTATATTTAGCATGCATTCTAAATAATATTGGATCCATGACCCAAGTTTTTCCTTCAAATGAAAAACGTGCAAAAATGGGTCATTTCGAATCGCTGACATCTCGCTCGGGTAAAATAATAAGACGATGAATGAATCATCGTATATGTATTAGACTGAAAAGGTAAAATGTTTATTTGATAAGATGTAGTATGTTTTTATTAACGAAAAATATACGTTTTCATTCAGCTATGAATCGAATTGTATTTCGGTCGACCGAATACTGCTTTTGACTTCTTAGCCGAATAACTTATTTCTAGTTAGTGGTTCGGATACTGTGAATTCAATTATAACTCGTTAGCAATATTTCTCTCCAGGCCATGAATTCGTGTGACAAATTGCTCACTATTCATTGCCTAATGCTTACTATACCGATGCAAAGTGATGGCATAGCACAATAAATAATAATCAACATATACACATCTCGTCGTAACTAGTTGTTAACTTAAAATCAACAAACATACGAAAATGGCGCAAAAAAATTGCCAACGACCCAATCAGTAACTCTTTAGAATTCATGCATTTACGCATGAATTCAATGATGTTCGATGAAATCCAGTGTGGATTGTCGAAAGAGTTTGATGAATGTTTTCTTAAAATGTAGCCCTAGAATATTTTCTTCACATTCAGTACATGAAACAAATGCTTAGGACTTTATTAAATTATTCTGAATGATGGACGTGCTTGAATGCGATGAGAAATTTTGTCACCCAGGAATGGAATTCATACATTTTTTGCAGCTCGAATATCACCAACCAACAATTATGCTATGTAGTGGAATGATTCCTAATCGATGCTTCTACCAAAAACGAAAACTTCGAGTATTTTACTAATAAAATAATAAGATCAAAAAAATGAATAAACTATGAACCCAGCTGATGATTCTACTGAACTATGCATGCGTACGATGATAAATTGTAAATGTAATTTATCGGAAAATACCTCATGAAGTTGACGTTAGATATTGCTAACATTCATATCATTTTTTTTTTCGTCTAATAGTTGAGCTGACGTTGGAAATATAAAATTCACTAGATGAACGAATTTTCTTTTCAATTTTTGTCTCCTGTTTGCTGCTTTCGACGATCAATGGTTTCGTGATGAACAATGTACAATGTCGATACATGTTTACTTAATCTTATCATCTATGAATATATACGTGATATATATTAAATTGTTCAAGTGTTTTGCTTGAACATCATTTTACTAAATGATATATCATTTGCTATAGCGACCATTTCATATAGAATGTAGCCAATTAAAAATGGTCCACCCTTTGTTTCACATTTTGTCTAATTCACCGTCGACAATGGTGAATGATGAACCACTGCGGTTAGAATATTTACGGAAAAAATAGCTTCTTTGCCCAAATTGAGAGCAAAGCTAAGGAGCAAAGCTTATGAACATTTTCACAGTCAAAACAATTTAGCTCTGATTGCTATTTGCGTAGCTGTTGGAAACCCTTTCGAGTACGTATTGATGGTTTGATAACGAAAATTGAATCGATGCCCATTTTTCATATAAATACACAATGTATCAAATAAATAAAATAACATAAAATCAATTATGTTGGAATATTTTCCACGTTCTCATATCATATCAATATCTAGTGCCAATTCTTCTGAAACATTCATCACAGATCTCGACTCGTGCAAGATAAATAAGCCCCGTTTAACTACAATTTTGCCACTTTGTTTCCATTACAATCCGGACAAAATGAGGAAAATCAGAATAATTTGCTCATCCGGATAAATAAAATGCATGTAATTTGAAAATATTACGCTGATACTCAACGTTGAATGCAAATCGCCTTTGATGCTTATCATTTACGATACGCTTCCGAATGAAAGCGTTTCGAACGGAAATTTGTGCGAGAAAAATTTAATTTTCAGGAATTGTAATAAACGAATGGCCGAATGGTATCGTTAATGTAACTATAATACCGAATGCAAATGCGATTGTGAGTGAGAGAGAGAGAGAGAGAGCGTGGAAAATGAGGAGGAAGATTAGACAAAAATGGAAAAGAAATCACATTTCCATCGTTGTTCGTTCCATTTACTTTTCATATTTCTGCATTTTCTTTAAGTGTTGCCATTGTTTTCTGCATGAGCAGCTCGGGTAAATAGTACAGAAAAAGTTATACTGAATAGCAGTGAAGGGCTCTTTTATATTACGTCGGATGGTGAATGGAAAACAGAACGGTTATTTTTATGTTTACAAAATGATTGTACACAATGTTGACTGTGTTGACTGCATATTAATTTTCTCTTATAGTTCCATAACGGCGAGAACCGTACTTTATGAAAACTGTGCAATGTGCAGCAAATCCGGCCATCGTTAACTAAAAGAAAATCTCAGCAGAATTGCATTCGTTTGAAAATCCAATAGAATGTTCAAATATCATTCAGATTCTGAATGCAATCAAATCTAATGAAAACTTTACAAAGCTGTGAAAATCCGAGAAAATCTCCAAGATACACAAAGGGACCATTCGAAGATGCTCCTTTTCATTTTTCCCTTTTCTCGAACATTCATTTGATGTCAATTTGGGATCTTCGTGAAACTTTATTTTTTGATTTTTGTTAGTTCGTTTGGTTCAGTAACGAACAAATGAATTGTTGAACAAATGCAATACGAAATACGATATTAACTATTGGTTGTAAAAATAAAATTAGACTAAAGGAAACCTTTCGGAGCGTTAATATATCTAAATGGACCCAGGCGGGAAATTAAATCGCGCGTTGGTGATTCGATCCATCTTCCTTCCAAAACAAATAAAACTGAAACACGTTTACTTGTACCCCCGACGGAGTTCAAATTCAAATGGCACGAACACGGCTTTAATTCAAATGATGATATTGTGTTGGCCCTAACTTTATTCACAAACATGAAGTCAATTTATTCAAAAAAGTGATTTCCTTTGTTGGAAACCTAGAGACTGATGAAGCTATAAAATCAAAATCACATCTTTTGCAATCGACAGAATCTTTACCAAAATACAACATCAAAATGAAATTTTAATTTAGAGGATTAATTCGGCCATTTAATGGTCTTTTACAAGCGATGGAATAGTCCCTCATTATTTATTCATATTTGGCGTGAAACTCAAATCTCATCATTGAAATATTACCAAAATTATAAATTATTTATGTATAACTTTGTGTTGAGGTTCATTAATGCCCCGGAAATCTGTGAGTGCGAGCAAAGCTCTCTAAAACAATAAAATAAACAACAAGTTCGTTAAGTTTTCGGAACAGAAGATGGGATGATGGGTTCATGGTAATTCAAATGAACTTTAATAAATCATCCGATGCAAATTCGAATTATATCACGGTAACTTGAAGCGAAAAATATAAGGAAAATGAACTCATGTTTCTCTTAATTTATTTGAACAACAATAATCTCTTCATTCAAGAGGTCGTCGCTCCATATGAATCGAAAATTGTTTTGTGCTTGAGGGTCGGAAATAACTTCCGTGCATTCACATTTTCATCATTTTTCACATAAATAAATATTTGCGGCCGAGTTTGCTTTCCATTATATAAATAATAAATATTTTCGGAAGAAAATTCCATTATGAGCTGAATTTCTTTTGAATTTTGAAATGTGCCGTACAATAGCTGTCGGGAAAAAAAATTATTCGCAAGTTTTCTTTCCAGCACAGACTTCCGCAAAGTTTTTTTCTTTCAGAGTTTTGAAAACGAAATTCACAAACAAAAACTTTTCCTCTTTTCTCTTTCATTTTCAGATCTAATAATAAATTTTTCAAACTCGAAATCAATATTGGTCCGAAGCCCTCCTGTAGAGCGAGAAAAAAAAACACCGGAAGAAGGATGGATTTTGCATTTGATCCGAACGATGTGACTGTGCCGCAAGTGGCTTTATATTCGGCTATATCGTTTCTAGTTGTCACGATTGTCGGCGCTTTTTTGTATATTACTTGTTCAAAAAAGTATAAATTGAATTGGTTTGAAAAGAATCTCTTGGAGACAGCATGTGAAAGTCAAGAGTTTAATGCCAGGTATGTGTATTGGCTTCATCTAACCTTCTATTTATGGAATATTATTGTTGTTTCGCTTGTTGTGCGATGAAAAAAGAGAGAAGAAGAAAAAAAACTCATCATACTTGTGTATATTCATTATTCCAACTTCGAATTGAAGTCAAGAGGCTCTGTTGGTTACAAGCACCATTCCGTACAATGTGGATACGGTTGATTCAACAAGTCTTCGTTCATCGAATCGAAGTCCAGTATCAGCGACAAATGAAACATTTTGGGTGCCAACAACAAATCAACGCCATTCGAGCACACACAGCGATGCGATTGCTACCACGTCTGCCGGTTTGTTCGATTTAGAATTTTTTTTTGTTTTGGTTATTTTGAACGTTTCATGCAGAATATTAAATTTCAACAGATGAATCAGTTCCTGGAACACCAACATCACCGACTGGTAGTCATGCATCGGTGGCGATTTCAATTAGCTCCTCTAATACTGTACCAATAGCCCGTTCCGATAAACATGTTGTGTTGGCAATGAGTCCGGCCCGACCAAAGGTATCTTCAATGCAATCAAAATTGGATCATACGAAAATCGATACATCACTTTATGAACAGGTAATAAATACCAGACGATTGTCGAATATATCAATGCCGATCAAAAAAAATTAATCAAATAATAATAATTGAATTTGTTGAATTTGAAAAATATTTTCGGTTAATCAATATAGGCAAAAATTAAACGGAATCCATCAATACCAGAGGATACACGAGGTGTCATAAATTTGACAATCAATTATGACGCGAATGCCGGTATTTTGACCGTTCACCTGGTTGAGGTAATGTTAATTTCAATCGACGTCAATGTAAAAATTCCAAAATTAAATTAAAAAAAATTCAATTCTTGAACATGGAACAGGCAAATGATTTGCAACCGGCAAACTTCAGCGGCTCAGCTGATCCATATGCAAAAATTCGATTATTACCCGATAAAACAAAGTTTTGGCAAACAAAAATCCACAAACGAACCTTGAATCCACGTAAGTTTTTTTTAATAAGAATTGTATTTATGATATTTATTTGTGTAGTTACGCTGTGTATAATGCAATTGCTACTTTTTCAAAATCTCCATACAATTTTTAGTTTTCGATGAGGTCTTTGTATTTGAAGAGCGACCATCAGTTATTGGACGTCGAATTATTGAGATTTTATTGTATGATTTTGATTCATATTCACGTCATTTTTGCATTGGCGGCACTCAAATTGATTTGAGCAAATTGGATTTGTCGCATAAAATTGATATGTGGCAATTTTTGGGCTCATGCGGCGAACAAGATGCCAAAGTTGAATTGGGTGATGTAATGGTTTCAATGTCATATCTACCATCAGCCGAACGTTTGACTGTTGTTTTAATTAAAGCAAGAAATTTAAAAGTGGTCGATATGTCACGCAATTCATCCGATCCATATGTTAAATTGTCACTCTTTCAAAATGGCAAAAAAATCAAAAAATCAAAAAAATCAGGAGTTTATCGAAACACAATTTGTCCAGTTATTAATGAAGCGCTTACCTTCGATATTTCCAAAGATACTCTTAAAACCTGCACCATCGAAATCGTTGTACTTCATGATAGTTTATTGGGTGGGTTTTTCAGTATGAATTGATGAAAGAAAAAAAACTATTTTTTCATTGGTATCCGATGTTGATTTGTTTACTTTCAGGTTCCGATGAGCCGATTGGCCGAGCTATAGTTGGCAACGATAAAAAACTACCACAACCGAATCGAGCATTATTCGATGATTTACTCAGATCAAAATCAACAACAGCAACGGCACAATGGCTTTCATTGACTGAGCTAATTCCGTGAACACAAAATTATAATTAAATTTTAGCCGCATATTATGCGATGCAGGTTTTGAAAACAAATAATCAATTAGGTCCTCAAATTTAAGAATGAAATAAATCAAAATCAATGAGGGTAGACAGTAGACATGGAGACATCATATTTTATGGATTAAATATTATTATAATACTTAAAATATATATTTTTTGGCTAATTGTCTAAATATTTTTTAACGTAAAACAGTCTGTGAACTTGAGGAGATTAAATTTGTGAATTTATTAATTTATTATTGTATCAATATTATGAATTTTGGATGTAAATGAATATTTGCGCACTTATGAATATTTTTAGGGTTTAATTTATAAATATTTTGAAATGAAAAATTCCAATCTTACGTATTTCGTATTTCGTGCGTTTGTGTTCAATTGAAAAGAATATATGATTTAAAAGGCAGGACTGCCGCTATTGAGAAAAAAGACCCAATTCGAATTTTCAGTACCGAAAGCATCTTTTGAAAGATTCATTTATCAATGCTGTTTTATATCCGATATAAGCTTCAATTTTTTTTGGCCAATTTTTGGATTTTCATTTGGTTATCACTTAACTAAACATGGAACTTTAACCAAAAACAAATCGAAAACAATTATAATTTATTTACCATTTAGAGTTATTTTTTTGTTGGATATAAACTGGTATGCATTGCTTGAAGATTAAAAAACGAAATACTTTAAGTAAATAAGAAACCAAATCAAACATGAACTAAAACAATTTCAATTCTGGAGCATAATCGAATTCACCAAATTGAATTATCAATATTTTATTCAAATAACTGGACAATTTGGTGAGCATTTTGTGCGAAACAAATAAATATAAACAGATTCTATTCGCAAAGAAAGAGTTTTTGTTTTATTTTTTGAAACAATACTTACATCGATTACGTAGTTACCTTTGAACATCTGTCAACATCATCCCATGTGATGGATAATAATTATACATTAACTAAACAGAGAAGGCGTTGGGTTTTCTCAAGTTGTCTGAAATAATAACATGCGAATAGCATTGATCAGAACGCTTCAGCCACGTCTCTCATAATGTAGATCAAATGAAAAAAGAATTCAATCACAAAACGACATTCAAATTTACAATTTTTTTTAATTCAATTTCCATAATTTATTAAACCATAAATATAATAACAAGTAAATTATATTACCTTTTATGTTCATAAGGTAGAAATTATGCGGAAAATCGATTCGAAATTCATTTGTCAATTCAATGTTAGATGTCGACATAACTTGAAGGAAAACGAATTATTAATCTGCATTTGATTTTCGCGCTTTCATTGTTCAGATTGAAAAATGAACAAAAAAAAAACAATTATATTTCGTTCTGGAAAAGATAACGAATTTTCACTTGTGCTGGATTATAAACAATGTATTCATTGTAGTTGATTTGTTTCTGTAAATCGTCAATGATATTTCCGGTGCTGATCATTAAACCACTTTCAAATGGTACGATTTGGTCAGGTTGATGTCGTCCTAAAGCTTTGAGCGAGTGTTTATTTGGAGGTAATGGGAATGGGAATTCATATTGCATTGAAGTCTCTACTGCATCACCAAGTGCCACTTCACATAACATCATGATTCCTTCGGGAGAAAAAGGAATCGAACGTGCTGCCATATCGGAAAAATAAATACCATCACCAAACACATTACCATGCGTCGGTACCCCAGTGGGCTGAATTTTTAGCCCTTTCGACAAAATTCCAACGAAATTGCGAATCCCAGAACCATGCCAAAGTAATTGGCGATTTTTAAACTTTTCATATGGCTTAAAACGATTTTCTTCGGATCTTCGTTTAATACGAAATATTCTTTCAACCTTTGATTCTGTATGATGATGCTTTGTTTTTTCGAAACAATCATTCAATATTTGAAACTCTTCCGATTCATTGTTTATTGATTGAATGTCACAATCCATTTTTGTGTAATTTTCATTCAATTGATCCTCTTTTTGATTTGAAGCCAAAATTCTCTTCAGAGAATTCATAAAATTGTTCACATCATAGCAGTCGGTGAAGCATTGTGGACCATCATAACCATAATTATATGGAAACATCATATAAAAATGATTTGTCGCTTCTAGAAATTCTGATGATAATATCTTTTGATTTTGAATCAATTGAGAGATGTGCTCAAGCATTTTAATTGCCGCTTGAATTTGTTTGGTACTTATTCTGCCTAAAGATCGATCATATTCGGAAGCGTTTTGTGAAGTGGTCATCTGAAAAAGTGTTTCAATCAATTTGGTAACTGATTTGTCCATAGTCCATGCCAATTCTTCAATATCCAGCATGAAAAATTTGCCAGGAACTGGTACAAAAGGCCAGGTACCGAAAGCATTGCCAGTCATATTGAGAAAAATCGATTCGAAACAGTTTTGAGCCTCATTCAATGTGAAAAATCCATCCATTGTACTTGAGTCTATAGTTGTTGAGATGCGGCCCCATGATTGAAACACCCAAAAACTAAAAAGTGCAAAATAAAAAAAAATTATTTACAAAATTTCGAATGATATCGCGCATCAAATTTTTACCATTCCTTGTTTTCTGCCTCAAGTAATTGAATTTGATGAAACGAGTTTTTGTTATTTTTTACATCAACAAAGGTCAACATGACGGAGTATTTCAAATGTCCATCGCAATAAATATGATGCGTATCTTCGCTGAGCTGTGAATCGGGATCCACCACATTGATATCTTGTGTGTGTGTGTGTGTGTGTGTGTTCAATAAAAAGGGAATAAATTTTTTTAGAAAAAAATTAAAATTTGAATTAATAATAATTCGAAAATTGGCCACTTACTTTTACTTTTGAAGTGTTTTGTCGCATGAATTTTCCTGCTTAATTCAGTGTCTAATTGTCGGACTTTCACTTTGTATAACTTCGCCAAAAATGGGTATTGATCTTTGAATTTTTTATGGATAATTGTGGCAATCCGTCTCGGCTCTTTTACAACATTTCTGCAATTGTGACCATCGCACACATAAATCCAATTCCCCAACTTGAATTTACCGTTTTTGCATTTGTCACATGGCACCAATGATCCGTAATAGATAACGTCGGTGGTGTGGTCGAGGAGCTGTTTTGCATTGAAAAAATGGTCGGAATCAATAGTTAGAGAATATATTATTGTTTCACTCACGTCGGAATAATCATTTGGTATGGCTTGTTTATTGAAATCCAAAATTGCCCTCATTGTGTCTTCTGTCACTTCGGCCCGAAGTTCATCGCGTAATTGGAAATAGAATTTACTTCGTTGTCTTTCACTCGCATTCGATTTCATATAACCACCTGTAAATATAATTTAGTTGGTTTTTCTTTTTGGAATAAATCAAATGTTAACAAATGCATACCCGTGAGTCTTCGAATTTCAGTTCGATCTTGGTATCTTAGTTTGCACAGGCCATCAAACACGTGTTCCGAACGAACTCTACGTTTGCGGAAAAAGCAAAATGGATGATACCAATTTGTATTTTTTTCATTTGCCGGAAAAATCTTTTCAAAATGACCACGAAATAAATATAAATGAATAAATGGGCAACAATTGTTTAAATTTCAAAATGAAAGACGAATACCGGTGTCATAATACCCAATTGAAAGGAATATTTTTTAATATCTTGTTGGCAACGTTTGCAAGTTGCTCGTCCCCTATCAGCATAGCCCGCCTTAAATTTCATCATTTTGATTTTTGATTGATTCATATTTATAATGATAAACAATTAACAATAAACACGAGAAAAAAAATGCACACAAAACCAAAAAAAAAAATGAAAAATAAACAAAAATATACTCAAAAATCGATTTTCCAATAAATCACTAAATCGTGAATGCTTGCATTAAGCTCATCTTCAATCTCCAACTATCACATTTTGTTTAATTGAACTCCTGAATGACATTTTGTTTGATTTGTGTCTTTGATCAAGTCTCTTTTCTGTTTCTTCTCACAACAAAAATGCGTAGAAATCCACAGCGTAATGCATACACAGACAGTTGCCGGTTATCACATGAATCGCTGAAATCATGTTGACAAATCAAATAAACGGAGAATGAGAAAAAGATGGATTGAAATGACAAACGCATGTTCCATTTCAATTATTGATTCGAAATAAAATGCGTGTGCAGCTCATTCATTTGATTGCTGTTTCATTTCGTTAAATCGTCAACAATTTCGAGATCAAAACCCAAGCATTGAATTCATAATGATTCATTATTTATCATTTTCCAATAGAACGAACATTCAGAGCATTTTTATTGCTTTTTCGGGAATTTCGTACATCTCACTAACAAATACATTCGTATACTAAATACAAAAATCGATTTACGCCGCTCTTATTTATTTGTTTTCATTCTGTCGTTCATTTAAGCATGGTGATGAGTGAAGCATACAATTGATGCTCTTTCCGAGTAAAGCCGGTTGAAAATATCACATTGACAGAGGCGCAAATGTCTTAAGAAATACACTGTATAGTATATAAACGGCTCAATGTGTTTGTATGTTTTTGAAGTTATTCGCATTTACATTTGATTCAAGCTTTCATCGACAGCTTAACGTGATTTCAATTTTGACAGATTGTAACTTTCGATAAATGATACTATAGACTGTTGACCATCGTAAAATTCGGTTTTTAGTTAGAAACTTTGCATATTTAGCCAAACACAGCAAAACGTGTTGGTAAGTGAAAACATTTCAACAAATTTTAGACTGTTGACTGAGGAATGAATTTTCAGATTTTTCTAGTTGGCGATAGTTATAATTTAACTAAAGAAATTACCAAAACCAGACGATCAACAATGGCAATAATGGCGCCAAATGACACCGCAATTATTGAGACCAAATCAATAGAAATTGAAATCAAAACACACAAAGAAAGAACCGAAATGCAATTAACAGATTTAAAAAGTCACTGCGTTTTTGACATATTCGATTTGTTGTCATTATCAGAAGTGTGCTCAATGAGTTTTACATGCCAAAAAATGCAAAAATTGGCCCGTGAATACTTCACTTATAAATATCCCAATCAATGGATCACCATCGAAATTCAGCCAAAAAACGATTCAACGGTCATCACATTTTCCGAACGCAACATGAAACTGTTAAAGTATTTTAGCAAATGCATTCGAAATGTTCGTATTATTAATACAAAAGTATTCACAAATATTATGGATTTGAAACGCCTCTACGCATTTCTACAATCTGAATGTCCAGCCGAGCTGCATTCATTGGACCTGCGTTTTGAATCAGAATCTCGTTTTGATGACAATCCACCCGAAAATGATGATATCAAAAACCAATTGAAAAATGTGGAAAATATTTGCGTTTCAAAATCGGACATAAACAGCACATATCAAGGTCTCATCAAATATTGTGAAAATGTCAAATGTTTCAAAATCAAAACACCAAATGCCTATGGATGGCTTGAATATAAATATCCAAAACTGGAATCATTTAGTTTTTCCAGTATAAATGAGAATCAGTGCCCATTGATGGATGCATTTTTTCAACATCATCGACAAATTAAGGAAATCACATGCAATGGAATCAATATGCTGGAAGCAGTTTGTCGTAATTTCAATCAAATTGACCGATTACAGGCAACCATTGAATTGCCATATCAACTGAGAGGCATCATCCATGACTTGAAAACAAAATACATGAACCTTAAAACAAAAAAAGACTTCAAATGGTTTGGTTTAGAATTGGCATTGCCGTGTATACCAGATGCTGGAATTCTCATCGATTTAGATGAATTTGTTCCGATTCATCGATTAGAGTTCACTGTGACTCTGCAAATTTTCGAAAAAACAAACTCTCCAAATCACATGCTTCAATCACGATTTCCACATTTGATGCATTTGGAAGAATTGAAAATGAAACTTTCGTTCATGGAAATGGGAACGTTGAATGTGATTTCAACGAATTTTCCAAACGTCAATCGCTTGGAATTGATTGTTGATCATCTCTATTTGTGTGGCAGTAATTCATTGCTGTTTCAGAATGCGATGGTGCCATTGGTTCGTGATTCATTGCGACTGAAAGAGCTGACATTGGCATTCGAAGGCGGAACTATGAGCAGAGTCATATTCGATCCAATGGATTTAGTTGTATTGGAATCTATTCGTCGATCAGCACCCGGTGCTTCAAATCTTAAAATTCGTATCAAACATCTGCTACGCGACATGCGACAAAAGCCAAAATTTTGCGTTCCAGAAACCATGGTGACCATTAATTTTGATATTCATAAGACTTCTATAGATTTTTAGTAATAAGAAAAAGAGTAAGATTTTCTAAGGCTATCAAGTACAATTGTTTTTCATTTATGAAATGAATCAGTCTATTGTATTCCCTTAAAATCAATAGATCCAGAAAATTCAAATAAAATGGATAATACTGAGTATTTTTTTTAGATATTTTCTAAGCCAATAATATCGGCTCGTTCCATCTTATGAACCGATAGCTTCTTTCATTCGAAACTGGCGGAAAATTAGCCAACGAAAAGCAAATGATGAATATCATCATTTTGTTTGCTTGCCGCGCACACTTTCAATAAAAACTATTCTCATCGCATCGCACTCTTATGCCATTTCACTCTTTCGCGTGGCCTCTTAGATGCACAAATACATCCTTGGATCATGATACAAAATGTCCACTTTAACGAAATGAAATGTCTCGATACACATCTATAGCAAACCACACAAAACGAATATCTCTTCCATTTTGATTTTAGAAGCCGAGCGTGAAGCAACGAATCATAAATTTATTCACTGAATATAGAATTCTTCGGTGAAACATTCTCTTTGGAAATTCATTTTTTTTTTCGTGTCATATAATTTACCAATCGAAACAATTAAATTGGTAGGTGAGAAAAGAAAACCCAAAATCGTTTAATATTTTGATGGTGAAATAATCTGTTCCAAATCATTTTTTTTTACAGCAAACGACATTAATTCATATCGACGCCATCTTTATAATTGAAGCATCATCCAACGAATATTTAATCCTTTGCGTAAGGAATCATTTCAATAAGAATTTAAAGTTAAGTGACGCATCATCTGCAATTTCTACCGATCGGTGAGTACAAAAACCAAAATCTATTCATTTCATTTGTTTTATAGTAAAACAATTATCTTTTATTTAATGTCATCAGTTCAAACATGCAGAACCAAAAACGTAATTTGAACGAAGAGCAAAACCAGTTGACTGGAAATTCGACCACAGATCATTTGAATATGGAGCCGTCAGAAAAAAAAATCAAGCTTGCTGATGAAGAAAACGGAACAGAATTTGTAAATTTGAACGACGATTGCATCTTAAAGATTTTCGAGTGGTGTTCACTTTCCGACATATGTTCCATGAGCTTCACGAGCAAAAGAATGCAAATATTGGCCCAGTACTATTATGCTCTGAAACATCCAGATGCATCGGTGAAGGTGATGATCACTCCAAACAATCAAGATACCATCGTAAAATTCCACCAAAATTCTTTACAAGGAATTCAAAAATATTTCACGAATTGCATTCGAAATGTTATTATAACATTATCGAAAGATAGAATTTTCAAACGCGAATGCATCAACATTGGGCCCGTATATGATTTTTTGGAATCCAAATGTTACGGCAAATTGAACTGTCTGAAGCTGAAAAAATTATTGTCGTTTAATGAAGATTCGGTCCCAAGCGACAATGTTAAAAAACAATTGGAAAGTATCCAAATCGTGGAAATTGTTTATGTGGAATGTGCGCCGAGCACTTATAAAAGTTTGGTGAAATACTGTGTCAACTTGAAAACATTGGACATCGAGTGGTCAGGAGACTATATTAATGATCCTGGATGGCTCGCATATGAATATCCTTTTTTGGAAACATTGAAGCTACCATATATTGTAAAAGAACCACTGTCCGTCGATAATTTTATTCTGCGCCACAAACAGCTAAAAAACGTTACAGGCAGAGGAATCGACACAATGAAATCTGTTTTCCGAAATTTGAAGCATATTGATTTAGATCATTTCATGTGCTGTGAGATGATGACATCGATTTGGGTGATAGCTTCGAATGCAATCCACAAAAGAAATCACCCCAATGTTTATCGATGAAGTTAATTCTGTCCAGCCGATACACAAACTTTCATGTTCGATTCGCAGAGTATGGAGCTCACAAGAATTCCCAAAGTTGAAACAATTGAAAGAGCTGAATTTCACTCTTGATTTCACGTTAAATGGAATGCAAGTGGTCGAGTTTCTCAATGATCTTTCCAAGAGCGTTCCTGAATTGGAAGAATTGGTCGTTGTTTTCGGTAAATCGAAGTTTAAATTCAAATCTGCCGCACTACCATTTCTCCTACATTCTCCGAAATTGAAGGAAGTCGAGTTTCGCTTCCGGGACATTTCTTCTGAGGCAATGTTTGATCGTTCTGATTTGGTTGAATTGGATTCGATTCGTCGGTCAAATCATGGCGAATCGAAGATCGAGTTTATTATTAATAATAATAATAATGAACGTTTTCTACAATACGAAACGTTTGAACCATTTAATTCACCAGGAAAGATGCCAACTATTGCTGTCACTGTGGTTCCATATTGTCCTATATATCAACCGAATTTCGAATACCTTTAATGTATTAAGTCTTCCAAGTGAGACTAGCTCGAAAGACGAACTTTAATGATTGGAAATGATTGATTTGATCGAATAAATAAATTCTTTTATGAAAAAACTAAGAGATTTTTCTCCGTCTCGAAATAAAATTTTCAATTTTTTATTTGAGAATAATAAAAAAGAGAGAGTCTTTTTGTATACTTATGACTTTCGTATAGCATTAAAATCAACGAAATGGAACGGCAAGTACTTAGGTTGCAATAAGTATAATTTTTAAGAACTTTCCTTAATTGATAAATGCGTTCATCAAAAATGAGAATGTTTCGTCACCTTTAAAAAAAAAATAATTTTATCGCTATTTTGCGTGTCGTCAGCATTTATATTCAAGTCATCTCAGAAAAAGTCTGTTTACACTCATCATCAATATGTCGATGATTGAGCTCCGGACATTCAAATTTGTGTTTTGATCAGAAATGGACAAGCTTCTTTCATTTTCAGGCAAATACAGGTAATGTATTCCAAAAACGCAACTTACCATATTGAATTCACTGAAACCATCAATTTTCTTCCTAAATAATTCAAATAAAAATGTTTATTTCAAATAAAAAACATTGAGAGCGTAAAAGACGACTAAGATTATTTTTTATTAAAAGCTAACCGTAACAAGTTGTTCTTGATATTTTTGTTTCGGAAATATCTGAAAATTGTATGATCATCTTATTGAAATGACGAAACGCATCGTCTTTCTTATCAGTTCAAAGCTTGATTCCGAAACAACGATTTTTATCTAATAATCATATCGATGATACACTGAATACATATCCATAATTAATTCCATTTCAGGACACCACGGCAAACGTCCACATTCGTTCAAAAATCTTTCACAAATTTGCTTGAGTACAGTGCGCGTTTTGTCATCTTTGAAATCCTTATCCCGATTTGCCATCATATATTTGTAATATTTATTTGATTTTATCACGGCCACATCATTTGAAGTTGAACGTGGCACACATTTATCACACTGACAATCAAAACTAAATTTTCTTAACAAAGCAAATTGACGTAAAACGGTTGGCAGCTCATTATTGATCGCATAGGAAACAAATAGTTGTTCACCTTTTTTGATGGGTCGCAAAGTAATGCAGAGTTGATCGGAATCTGTAGCCATATTAAATAAATTTGGTGCGCACGAATGATTGAACAATGATGATGCGGTGTTCACAATAACTATTTGTTGAATTTTGTTTTGAAGAGATATGAATCCATTTTTTTCCACGATTATCGTGTGTTGCATTACCAAATGCATGAGAAAACGTTGCTGTGGCTCTTCAGCGAAAAAGATTTTTACGGCTGGTAGTCGTACAATATGCAAAAACGTCTTTTTCGCATCAGTAACATAATCGTTTGGAATTGAATGATCGGGAAAACTTGCATGAAGTTTCCAAAACATTTGATATTTCGACTTCGAATCCAGAATTGATTCCGGCATGACACTTCCAATGCTATTTATTTGTTCTACAAACTGCATTAAATTATCAGCATTCACGAAAATGCTCATGGCCATTAAAATCGTTTGAGTAACTAGTTTGACTGAGCCCAAATTCTCGTTCAATATTCCGCATTCATGAACGTGAAACAAATTCTTGTTTTTACATTCTTCATCACAGAAGAGTACTGCCGAACATTTTTCACATGGAATGAAATTCATTCTTGTCTTTTGACATGTTGCACAACCTGTCAATCGGTGAGACAAAGTGCACGATGAAAAACTCTCTTCGACAACAACTGATTTGCCTACATCGATGTCACAATTTGCAATCACATGGTAACCGAATTGATCGTTGTGTTTTATTTCCAAACAATTTGCAAAATAAGGAATGCGACGATTTGCTTCAAAACTCAATTTTGGTCTTGGCAAATTGAGCTCTTCCATCGCACGCATCTTTCGTGTGCATTTCCCACGACATTCTTCCAAAATTGGCAGCAAATTCTTCGGGTAATTTCCACTTTTCACCACTTCGATGTCAGTCATACATTTTGTAAACATATTTAAATTGAGAAAGCATTCGGATCGATTTGAAATGGCGATGAAAAAATGTTCACTTCCAATTTCAGCGTAACGTAAACTGGTATTGCAAAGTTCCATTGCATCATTCCAAATATCGGTATTGAGTCCCGCTTGGCGTATGTTGATTTCGGCAGTACGGTTTATTTTACTTGAAACGGAATTATCTTTTCGCTCAGTAATACGGAACGATTTTTTTATTGCCTTCGGTTCTGTCAAATTGAAAATTCTGATGTATTGCGCATCAGAACGATTTTCTTCTTTTTTCCAGAGATCGGAATGGTCCATTTTGTAAACGAAGAAACTTATTTCGCTTGTTGTCGCTGTGACATTAGCCTTTCAACTGGTGGGGAGAATTGTAGAAAGACCGATCGATGTGTATGCCAAATGACATCATACAAACGGAACTATCACACGGACATCATTTGCCTGCAGATCATAATGTTGCGTATGTAGTTGAAATAAATGCAAAAAGTTTCAAAATGGATGTCGATTGAATACAAAGAAGCGCGCTAAACTGATTATCGTATTTATTTTATGTGCGCCATTTATTTCCAAGAATCATTGCGCACTGCGCTCTATATTCAATATTACCATAACTACCAAATGAAGCCATTGATTCAATCGGTTTCCTTTCAAAAAAAAAAAAAAAACTGATGATGAAACGAAATCCTTAATAAAGCTTGTTCGTTAAGTACACAATTCGCCTAGCAGAAAAAGATATTTTTTTGGTAAATTTAAATGAAAACCCATTAATTTGTATCAATACAGTTGTATTGTTAATGCGTAATGTATTTTATTTGATTAATGTTGATATTAGTCAAATTAATAATTTGACAGTTTTGAATTTTTTAATGTCGATTTGCAAAAAATGTCGACCTTTTGAGGTCAATTTAACTTCAAATAAAAAGGTTAAAATGAAACATCAAGCTTCATGAATAATATAAGTTTCATAGAGATTAACGATGAACTCGATTTCAGGGCACCATGGCATACGTCCGAATTTATTCAGGAAATTTTCGCAAGTTCGTTTTAGAACCGCACGTGTTTTGTCATCTTGGTAGTCTTTTTGCTGATTTATTTCCATATATTTGTAGTCTCTGTTCGATTTGATTATTTCTCGAACAGCTGGTTTGACACATGGATTGCATTTATCGCATTTACAATCGAATCCATAACTCACCCGTAAAATATTTTGACGAATTGGTGTTGGTAAATCGCTGTCCAAATATTTAACGAACAATTGTTCACCTTTATTTATTGGACGCTTCGTAATACAAACTAGATCGATGTAGCTGTAATTCAGCAAATTCGGAAAGCAAGAGTGATTGAATAATGATCCGGCTGAATATATCATCGTTGTTTTTCGATATTGATCGAAGGAAAATCCATTCATTTGAACAAGAGCATGTTTCAAAACTAAATGCATTAGAAAACGTTGATGCGGCTCATCTGGAAAAAATTCCTTAACGGATGGCAATTGCATCAAATATGTGTACGATAATTGTGCCGTAGTCACAATTATATGTGGAATGAGATTGCCAGCAAAACATTTATGTAATTTAAGGAACATTCGATATTTGTCCTTTACGTTATGAATGGATACTGGCATTTCAGCCCCGTCAGCAGTCCACGTTTCCACAAATTCCATCAAACTTCCGACAGTTGAAAATGTACTCATCGCAATCAAAATCGTTTGAGCTACATTTTTATTTATATCTGGTGTATTCCACTCGAATCCGCATTCATGAACGTGAAACAAGTTCTTTTTCTTGCAATCTTCGCTGCAGAAAAGAACCGATGCACATTTGTCACATGGAATGAAATTCCAAAGAACTTGTTGGCATGTGACACATCCATCTTGATCGATCGACGAATAGGATGAAAAACATTTTTCGATAACAACTGTTTTACCGACGTCGATGTCACATTTTGCAATCACATGGTAACCGATTTCATCATTGTGTTGAATTTGTAGGACATCAGCGAAGCCAGGAATATCGTTATGCGGTGCAAAACTTAAGTTCGGTGGAGGAAACTCTAAATCACCTTTTAACCGTAATTGATGAAGGCACTCACGACGACGTCGTTTCAAAATCGGCAGCAATGCCTTCGGACATTTTTCGTCATTTTTTGCCAAATCAATGTCAACCAAACATTTCTTAAACATTCCAGCCAAATAGAAACATTTTGAACGATTTTCGTAGGCAATCGACAATTGTTCACTTCCAATTTCAGCAAAACGTACACTTGCATCACAATGTTTTATAATGTCAATCATCAATGCAGGGTCTCTCAAAGGAATATTTTCCTTGGACTTAGTTATGCGAATTTTTTCCTTCGAAATAAAATTATTTTTTTTCGTTGGCATTCGTTTTTCGATTTTGGACAAATGCGATGTCAAATCAAATATTTTTATGTATTGCGCATCAGCACAATTTGTTTCTTTTTTCCACAAGTTTGCCAATTCCATTTTTACAAACGAAGCAAGTTACTTTGATTGCTGTTGACTCTGCGACAATCGCTTAAGAACTAAATGAATGCCGCGTTAAGAATGAACATTGAACATTATTAGTCCAGTGCTATTGCTCACTCATAAAATTCAGTTGAATGCGTGTCGAGTTCGACTTTTTCGATTTTTATTTTTAACATCGTTGTACTTTGCGGCAGCACACTGTATACCGAGTTGTATACAAAATGATGAGATCATGCGTTTTCAAAAAGCAATAAAACCTATAATTTACGATATCAAATATCATATCGCAAATCGCAACAAATTAATAATTGGTTTTTCGCTCAAATCTTATTTGTGTATTTGGTCATTTCAATAACTTGCTATCATCATTCAATATTCAGTATTTATGCACGAAACGTAGAAAAATAGTTTGTTTATAAATTGCTTGACTTAATATAGACTCGAAAATTCTTTTCTGTATTCCAAATCCGAATTTACCAGAAACAAGAATCAAATCAAAGTAATAATTAATTATAACCTTTTTTCTCATTCATATCAGTCAACTACATGTAATGACTTCTATGGATTTTTACTAATAAGAAAAAGAAAAAGAAAAAGACTTTCAGAGGCTATCAAGTACAATTGTTTTTCATCCATTAAAAGAATCAGTCTTTTGTATTCCCATAAAATCAATTAATCCAGAAAGTTCAAATAAAATGGATAATACTGAATATTTTTGAATATTTGTGAGTATTTTTGGATATTTTCTAGGCGAATAATATCGATTTAGTTCCATCTTTTGAGCCGATAGCTTCTTTCATTCAAAACTTGCAGAAAATTGACCAACGAAATGCAAATGATGATTATCATTATTTCGTTTGCCTGCCGCGCACACATTGTATAAAAACTATTCTCATCTCACCGCACTCTTGTCCCATTTCACTCTTTCGCATGTCTTAGATGCACAGATACATATTCGGATCATGATTCAAAATGTCCGCTTTACCGAAATGAGTTCTCTCGACAAACATATTGTAAACCACACAGAACGAATTTGTATCTCTCCCATTTTGATTTGAGAATATAGAATTCTTTGGGCGAAACATTTTTTTTTTTTTTGAAATTAATTGTTTCTTTTTGTTTTCACCAATCGAAAAATTCAATTGGTAAGCAAAAAAATAAAAACCAGAATCGGTCAATATTTCGATGGTGAAATAATATCATTTCAAATCATTTTTTCCACAGCGAAGGACATTAATCCATGTCGATGCCATCTTTATAATTGCAGCATCATCCAGCAAATATTTATTTAAAAAGTCTCGGCGTAAGGAATCATTTTAATCGGAGTTTGAATTAAGTGACGCATGATCTGCAATTTCTACCGATCGGTGAGTACAAATACCAAAATCGATTCTTTTCATTTTTTTTCAGTAAAATAACTATTTTCAATTTGATGTCATCAGTTCAAACATGCAAAATCAAAAACGTAATTTCAACGAAGAGCAAAACCAGTTGACTGGAAAATCGAAGACAGATCATTTGAATATGAAGCCATCAGAAAAGAAAGCAAAAGTTGCTGATGAAGAAAACGGAACAGAATTTGTAAATTTGAACGACGATTGCATCTAGAATATTTTCGAGTGGTGTTCATTTTCCGACATATGTTCCATGAGTTTCACGAGTAAAAGAATGCAAAAATTGGCCCAGTACTATTATGCTCTCAAACATCCAGATGCATCGGTAAAGGTTGTGATCATTCCAAACAATCAAGAAACCATCGTGAAATTCGACCAAGATTCTTTACGAGGAATTCAAAAATATTTCACGAATTGCATTCGAAATATTACTATAACATTAACGGTGGATAGTGTTCCCGAACGGAAGATAGAATTTTCAAACGCGAATGCATCAACATAGGGCTCGTGTATGATTTTTTCGAATCCCACTGTTACGGGGAATTGAACTGTCTGAAGCTGGAAAAATTATCGTCATTTAATGAAGATTCGGTCCCAAGCGACAATGTTAAAAACCAATTGGAAAGTGTCCAAATCTTGGAAATTGTTGATGTGAAATTTGCGCCGAGAATTTATAAAAGTTTGATAAAATACTGTGTCAATTTGAAAACATTGGACATCCAGCAATCACCTTATATTAAAGATCGTGAATGGCTCGCATATGAATATCCCGTTTTGGAAACATTGAAGCTACCATTTATTCAAAATGATTGGCTGTCCGTCGAGGATTTTATTCAACGCCACCAACAGCTCAAAAATGTTACATGCAAAGGAATCAACACGATGAAAGCTGTTTTCCGAAATTTGAAGCATATTGATTTAGATCATTTCATGTGCTGTCTTAGCGAAGATGATGAGATCGATTTGGGTGACAGCTTCGAATGCTACGAGCGCAAGAGTTCCATTAAATTGTTTGAATTTGATACAATGCAATCCAAAAAAAATATCACCCAAATGTTTCTTGATGAAGTTGATTCTGTCCAGCCGATACACAAACTTTCATGTTCGATTCGCAGAGTATGGAGCTCACAAGAATTCCCAAAGTTGAAACAATTGAAAGAGCTGAATTGGACTCTTAATTTATGGTTGAATGGAATGCAGTTGGTCGACTTTTTGAATGATCTTTCCAAGAGCGTTCCTCAATTGGAGGAATTGGTCGTTGTTATCAGTTATTGGAGTTTTAAATTCAAATCTACCGCACTACCATTTCTCCGAAATTCTCCGAAATTGAAGAAAGTCATGTTTTGCATCTCGAACCACGTATCTGATGAGTCAATGTTTGATCGTTCTGATTTGGTTGGATTGGAAACGATTCGTCGATCAACTCATGGCGAATCGAAGATCGAATTCGTAATTATTAATACATGTATGAAATGTATGATACAAAGCAATCATACGGTTCAAACATTTACTTCACCAGGAATGATGCTAACTGTTGCTGTCAATTTTAATCCAGATGGTCCTATATATCATAGGATTATGATTGTTTTAACAGATTCGTCCAGCTCGGAAGACGAACTTTAATGATTGGAAAAGATTGATTTGATCAAATAAATTATTTCCTTCATGAAAAACCGAAGAAAGTCTTTTTTATATGTACTTATGACTTTCATAAAGCATTCAAAATCAACCAAAAGAAACGGCAAGTACTTCAATTGAAAAAATTATAATTCCTAAAAATTCTTCTTAATTGATATGTGTTCATCAGAAATGTAAATGTACTTACCGTCGATTTTTAATAAAATTCAATTTTATTGTTGCTCTTCGTGTATATCAATTTTTAGAACGGAGTGTCGACATTAATACTCAGTTGTCTTTTCGCACTCGATGATTCAATATGTTGATGATTGTTTATCAATACTTGAGCACCAGACATTCAATCGAATCTTGTGTTTTCATCAGAAATGGAAAAACTCGTTTCATTTTCAAAGAATATGTTCCAGAAACGCAACTTACCATGTTGAATAATCGATGAAACTATCAATTCTCTTCCCAAACAATTCAAATGAAAATGCAAAAAGTTTGAGAAAGAGTGAGAGCGTAGAAGCTGTATAAGATTATTTATTGAATGCTGACATGTAACAAGTTAAACTTGGTAATTTTATTTTGAAAATATCTGGAATTTTTGATAAACTAATGCAGGTTTGCAAGAAATGTCAGCCTTTTGAGGTCAATTTAACTTCAAATAAGAAGGTTGAAATGAAACATCAAGCTTTATGAATAATATAAGTTTCATAGAGTTTAACGATGAACTCGATTTCAGGGCACCATGGCATACGTCCGAATTTATTCAGGAAATTTTCGCAAGTTCGTTTTAGAACCGCACGTGTTTTGTCATCTTGGTAGTCTTTTTGCTGATTCATTTCCATATATTTGTAGTCTCTGTTCGATTTGATTATTTCTCGAACAGCTGGTTTGACACATGGATTGCATTTGTCGCATTTACAATCGAATCCATAACTCACCCGTAAAATATTTTGACGAATCGGTGTTGGTAAATCGTTGTCCAAATATTTAATAAACAATTGTTCACCCTTTTTTACTGGACGCTTCGTAATACAAACCATATCGTTGTGGTTGTAATTCATCAAATTCGGAAAGCAAGAGTGATTTAAAAATGATGTGGCCAGATACAAGAATCCAACCGGATCGCAGGAGAATACATTTTTTTGAACAATAGCATGTTTCAAAACTAAATGCATTAGAAAACGTTGATGCGGCTCATCTGGGAAAAATTCCTTAATGGATGGCAATTGCATCAAATATGTGTACGATAATTGTGCCGTAGTCACAATTATATGTGGAATGAGATTGCCAGCAAAACATTTATTTAATTTCAGGAACATTCGATATTTGTCCTTTGCGGTATGAATGGAAACTGGCATTTCAGCTCCGTCAGCAGTCCACGTTTCCACAAATTCCATCAAACTTCCGACAGTTGAAAATGTATTCATCGCAATAAAAATCGTTTGAGTTATATTTTTATCTATATCTGGTCCATTCAATTCAAATCCGCATTCATGAACGTGAAACAAGTTCTTTTTCTTGCAATCTTCGTTGCAGAAAACAGCCCATGTACATTTGTCACACGGAATGAAATTCGAACGAGCTTTTTGGCACGTGTCACATTTATCTTGATCGATCGACGAATAAGATGAAAAACATTTTTCGATAACAACTGTTTTACCGACGTCGATGTCACACTTTGCAATTACATGATAACCGAATTCATCATTGTGTTGAATTTGTAGGACGTCGGCAAAGCCAGGAATGTTGTTATGCGGTGCAAAGCTTAAGTTCGGTCGAGGCTTCTCTCCATCACCTTTTAACAATAACTGTTCAAAACACTTACATCGACGTTGTTCCAAAATCGGCAGCAATGCTTTCGGGCATTTTTCATCATTTTTTGCCAAATCAATGTCAACCAAACATTTCTTAAACTTAGAAGCCAAATACAAATATTTTGAACGATTTTCGTAGGCAATGGACAATTGTTCACTTCCAATTTCAGCAAAACGTACACTTGCGTTGCAAAGTTCCATGATGTATCCCAAATGAAGATTTTTCTTGGACTTAGTTTCGCAAATTTTTTCCTTCGAAATAAAATTATTTTTCTTCGTTGGCATTCGTTTTTTGATTTTGGACAAATGCAATGCTGCATCAAATATTTTTATGTATTGCGCATCAGCACCATTTGTTTCTTTTTTCCACAGGTTTGCCAATTCCATTTTTACAAACAAAGCAAGTTTCTTAGATTGTTGTTGACTCTGCGACAATTGCTTAAAAACTAAATGAATGCCGCGTTAAGAATGAACATTTATTAGTCCAGTGCTATTGCTCACTCTTAAAATTCAGTTGAATGCATGTCGAATTTGATTTTTTCGATCCATATTTTTAACATTGTTGTTCTTTGCGGCGACGCACTGTATACCGAGTTGTGTACAAAATGATGAGATCATACGATTTTAACTTTAAATACATATAAAACTTATATGTAATAATATCAGTTGGTTTTTCGCTCAAATCTTATTTGTGTATTTGGTCATTTCAATAACTTGCTATCATCATTCAATATTCAGTAATTATCCACGAAACTAAACAATACAGTTTGTTTATAAATTGCTCGATTTAATATGGACTCGAATATTATTTTCTGTATTCCCAATCCGAATTTCCCAGAAACGAAAATCCAAGCAAAGTAATAATTCATTATAATCTTTTTTTTTTCATTCATGTCAGTCAACTAAATGTAATCTTAACGCAAGCTAAATACAAAATACACAATAGGATTATTGTTGATCACACCCATTAGAACGAAATATGAGACTTTTTTTTGATGCTGCCATGTCAATGCCATCTCTGTATCTTACCGTCAAACACCATACCGATATGTTCTTTCGAAATTTTTTGGAATATTCAAATTTGAACATTTTCGCGATTAAGTCATTCCATCCCAAATTGAAGAACGAAAAACATGAAATCATTTAGTCATAAATCTCACCGAATGTGGCTATATTAAGACGAAATCAATTCTGTTATTAATCGTAGACCGGTCGATCGTGTATTTTACGCATAATCTTCATTTTTGAATGCGATATAATGAAGAGTATAAAATAGCAGCGTTTGGTGAAGTAGCTTTCAGTATTGCTCGGGTTATCGGAAGGTTAATGTTGAAATCCCAGAATGAAGCATCAATTTTTCATGCTGTCGTTGGCAGTAATTTTGTTTTTTGCTTTTGTCTTGGAATCAAATTGTCAGCTACCATTGCCATCACCACCAAAATGCTCAAACGGCTCATCCAAGGAGATCGATATTTATGATTGCAAACGCTATTGGCAATGTAAAAACGGTGAAGCCAGAAATATTGTGTGTCCAGGTAAACTTTACTTCGATCATAATACACGAGTAAGTAATTTTTCCTTTTAAAACTTTAGCCAACTTCATATTTCTATATCAACGAATCTAAATATTATTATTTTTTCATTAATAATTTCGGATAGAAATGCCGCGATGAAGCAGACGCCGTATGTGCATTGGCATATTAATATTCATTTGAGCTACTTTGTAATAACAACCTCTGAAAATTTTCCAGCACTTCTAAAAAGTCAAAGGTCAAAACTTCAAATGTACTCGTTGCAATTAAAATCGCATGAACAGTTGTTTGTTTACACACTTCTGTTGCTGCATTTACGAAAACATAAAACAAGTTTCATTTTTAGTGCATTCTTTGTACCGAATTGCAAGGAATGGATGTTTAAATGTTAATCGAAATCAGACCAATTACAAGCCGACGGCATGACATTTTTCTTCTACGCGTGATTTTTGTTTCCTCGATCTTGAAATAACCTTCAAACTCCAATTGAAAACATAAACAATAACAATTACACATTGTTGGGCACGGGAATAATTCGTTCGAAAACCATTATTTAAATAATAATTTCGTTTCGTTTAGTTTTGCAAAACAAATAAACATTTCAACATTTGAAGAAGACTAAATGAAACAGCAACATGAAATGAATGAGTGACCAGTGATTAGTCATAGTTTGAATATTCCAAGATGTTGCGTCTAATCTAAGATAGGAAATAAATTCAGTTGATCACAAACCGGTTGGTCGTGTGTGTGTGTGTGTGTGTGTGTTATGTAAATTCTTGATTATCATTCTTATTATTAAAATATATTGAATGCGGCATTAAAATGTCTGTATTTGTCTGGTTTGATTTCAGTATTGCTACGGCTATCGAATAGTTAATATTAAAATCGCAAAATGAAGCAATCAATTTTTGTTTTGTGTTTGGCGATGATCTGGTTGTTTGTTTTTGTTGCGGAACTTGGTTGCCAGCTTCCAATGTCACCGCCACCAAAATGCTCCGAAGGCTCTTCAAAGGAAATCGATTTTTACGATTGCAAACGCTATTGGCAATGTGAATTTGGTAAAGCAGCCAATTTTGAGTGTCCAGACGAAAAATACTTTGATCATGATACACGGGTAAATATTTAAAACATTAAATAATATTGAAGATTGACATTTCATCTTTTTCATCTGTCAATCATTATCATTTGAACAGGAATGTCGGGAAGAATCGGAGGCCCATTGCAGAGTCCAGGCATAAGTTTTATTTGAACGTTTTATTAAATAGCTGTGTGTATGAATTGAAGTGTCCGATACTGCGATAAGAATCCCAATAAATTTTTTTAAATCGTTTCTTGTTATTCATGATATTTGAATTCCGTTTTGAACTATTTAAAATAAAATATGTCAAACAAACAATTTGAGTAGAATTTTTTTCCTCATTCTCGTAGTCAGTGAGTCAGTGAGTCAGTGTTGCCATAAAGTAAATATTGTGAAATATCAGTCGATTCCTTTTGCTTTCCTCTTTTGTCTCTGTTGTCCGTAATTGTTTATTATGGACAAGAGGCAAAGCAAAGTGTAATATGTTATGCCATTGCCTGCACTCATTCGTTCGGTAATAAATGTTGTGTCGGTTTTTTTTTATTTTCCTATACACTGTACACAATACATCGTAAAGATAAGAATAACAAGACCCAAAGACAATTGCCAACGCATCGTTTTTTACATTTATTTTCTCGGAAAATTAAATTTTATACATTATGGTTCTTTCATTTTGTCTTATTTTAGCTTGCACACTGCATACTTCACACACACACAGTCTACTTGTAGTTTTTTGCTATACACGCTGTGTAGCAATGACAGTTCTATCTAACTCTCCCACACAAATAAATAAAATTGTATAGAAGTTCAGAGCGCTACAGGCTTGTATAGCACTTGCATTTCTATAAAAATGTGCTTATTTGTATGGGAAAGTTAGATAGAATTGTCATTACTACACAGCGCGTGTAGCAATAAACTACAAGTAGACTGTGTGTGCACCTGCACACTCATAAGAGTGGATCACATTTTCAGTTGTCAAACTGATGTGTCTATGTGTTTATGTGCTGAAATGTTTGTAAGTCCCATCGGTCATAATTCATAACACCTGCACACTCATAAGAGTGGATCACATTTTCAGTTGTCAAACTGATGTGTCTATGTGTTTATGTGCTGAAATGTTTGTAAGTCCCATCGGTCATAATTCATAACACATTCGATCGGTATTTGTTCAGTCATGTCCATGCAGCCTCACCGTCTGCATCTCTCCAATATTTAACGAAAATAAAAATATAAAATAAAAGTGTATGACATTTTTTGTTGGTTGGATTTCTTTTCGTAATTGCGTGCTGCCAACGCAATAATAATAATAATGAATAATTGGTGTGTATTTTAATTTTAATTTCTTTGTTACAGAATTTACAATACCTTTAACCAGCTCTGACATTTGACATCAATTGATATCGACGCCATCTTGAAGAAATTTTAAATATTGAGGCTATTTTCGGACCTATCATAATGGAACCACAAACAGATCAAAGTAACGAAGAAACATTACAATTCATCAACATAAATGACGATTGTTTCTTCAAAATATTTGATTATTTGTCTGCATCTGACTTGTGTTCGACTAGCTTTACTTGCAAACGATTGCAAACGCTGACTCAAGATTATTTTGGCAAAAAATATTCAAATGAATGGATAACAATTGACATCAATTTGAATGCACGGGGAATTACCGAATTGGAATTTTCAAAATCGGATGCCAATAAAATATTGAAATATTTTGGAAAATTCATACGAAATGTTCGAATGCAAAATCCAATGACGGGAAACGGACGGATCGATCTTGGTCTTTTATACAATTTTCTGAATAATGAATGTTGCCAAGAACTTCGTTCAATCGAATTAAATCTTGGTTGTGGCATTGATTTGAATTCAACTGCAGAAGATGAAATCAAAATACAATTTCGAAGCGTCCAACATGTAAAAATCATCGATGTGGACTGCGTCCAAAGCACATACGATGGTTTATTGCAATTGTGTGTTAATTTGAAGAAGCTCGAAATCGCAACACCCGAACATAATGTTTACGACTGGCTTCAATACATTTATCCAAATTTGGAAACATTGTCACTTCCATGGGATCAAGAACAAGGTCCAGCTAGCATTCATCACTTTCTACAGAAACATCAACAATTGAAAGATATTACATGCGAAGGAATTCATTTGCGAAATCCGAGTTTCCAAAATTTCGAAAATATTCATCGTTTGGTGTTTCGAGTAGCGTGCGCCGATGAACTCATCAACATAATCCAACAATTGAAAAACAACGATGCCAAGAAAATGATCACATTTTTTGGAGTCAAATTGGGCATATACTATGGACACATTGAATCGTTGGTGAGCAATCTTAATGACATACAACCGATTAACAAACTTGAATATGATGCAGCTTGGAGATCATTCAGAATTCCATATCTTGAACATTTGCATGAACTTAATGTGAATCAAACTTCTTCAAATGTGGATCACGAGCAAGCACCAAATTTGAAGAGTTTGGAATTGACTTACTGTTCCGAAAATAATAGTAGTAGTAGGCTGGAAGGTTCGCAAATGACAATGATTTCGGTTTCGATACTTGAAAGCCTCTTACATCTGAACAAATATACGATTATATTCAAAAACTTTTCTGCCCATGAAATTTTATCACAAACTGAATTGGATGAATTGGAAGCGATTCGTCGAAATGTACGTGGTGCATCGAATATCGATTTTCATTTCCATTTTGGGCGTAAATTGAATGAAGAATTGCCGCCAAATTTGGTTTCATCGGGGAACACAATGACCGTCAATTATCGTTCTCAACATAATTTGCATAAATTTGATGATCTTCTTCAATATACTGTGGCTGAAGTTATTTTTGAATAGTTAGATTCATCAAACATTCTAATCGATGATTCATTCGAAAGCATCAGCAGCCGAGTTCTGCATGCAACTCCATTGGTTTTAACACAAACAATAACAAACTTTCAACGATGAATTTTTTATTTTATTTTTTCGATTTTTATTATTGCTATTGTGTGTAACCTCATAAAAACAACGAATTACACGCAAAATTCGGCTACAGCTGATGTTCAATTCATGTATTCGCACATTTTTGTTCTAATTCGACGATGCAACAAATAAATGAATAAAATAACTGGATTCAAACTGAAATTTTTATCTTTTTTTTATATTCTTACAAATCACGCCCTGCTTCTGGTCTGTATCGCAATCGAACTAAATCCTACAGGCTTGTTTTGGATTAAAACCGAAAAAAATTACATTTCATTACTAGGTATTAATCAGCTGACCACGAAACCACAACGATATTAATAATAAAGGGTGCAAAAAAAACGAAAATGCTTTCAAAGTAGAATAATGAATAACAATAATACTAATTTTAAATTGAAACGTAATTGAAATGTTATTCGTGGCTTGCGTGAAATGAATAAAGGCATGAAAGTCGTTCTTTTTTTATTCAGTATAATTCTGTCATTCATACTGAAGACACATGATAGCGCAGCGTTTTGTCGATATGAAATCATTTTTCGTATTTTCACTTGTGATCTTGATTTTGTTTGCCGTGAATACAGGTGCGGAGTGCCCATCTCGAGTACCACCACCACCAATGTGTCTAGAGGGTTCTAAAAAAATTAGTCAGGATTTATCGGACTGCACACGCTACTGGCAATGTGAAAATGGGGAAGCCGTGAATTATCAATGTCCGAATGATGAAATTTTCGACGCTGAGTTTTTGGTATGAGCCAAGTGTCAAGTGTAAAAATTATGGATCAGCTTTAAATATATTTTTCATTCAATATTCAATAGGAATGTCGGCCAAATGGTAGTTGTGGATCCCAAGCCTGAATTATTTTGTACTATGATTGGAAATTGGAAGCATTGTAAAATGATTTATTCATTCTTTGGATTGACTTTTTGTAGAATAAAATAATTATCAAGAAAAATAACTAGCATTGATATAAATTTTATTTTTCATTGAAATTTTAAGTTTTCATAGAAACAGCTCATGACACGTCGATAGTTAAGTATAAATTAAAAACCGAAAACTATCGATGAAAAATATTTTTAGTGAGCAATAGGCATGGGTCACGAGAATGAGTCGTCTAAACAATTTCACTTTTGTGATAACAATGTTATGGTGAACGATAAAATTCAGGATAAATTCAATTTAAATTCGTGCTCTTGACTAAAATGTGGATTTTATCAGTAGCACGTAATCGTATTGCATTATTATCTTTTTTCAGTTTTCGAATTTCATCTGAAAAATGCCATTAAATAGAACACAGAAAAACAAATATTTGTAAAAAATGTATTTTTTTTTATTTTGTTGATTGGTTTGTATTTGTTTTCATCTTTTTTCTTTAAATCTTCCCATAAAACGCTATGCACACAGACGTTGCATCCCTTGTGTCACACAATTCTCACGCTATCGAAATAATACCATTATTTATATAGTTGATAATATACTAATTCTTAATTTTTGTAATTGTTTTTACATTTCAATCGAATGAATGTTAATTATTGAGTGATTTGACAGAGAGAAAGAAAACAGATTCATTGCATTATATATTTTTGTAAATTTGGATGTGCTCAAATTGAAATTCTGAATTAAATTTATTATTTTTATTTTATGATTTCAAAATTCAAAATTTTTTTTTTATCATTATTGAAAATTTAATGAAACGTTTTTTTCACTTTCATTCGGTCACTTAAAACTTATGTCAATTTTGATTCTAAAATCATTGACATTTCGAAATTAATTTTATCAATCGTTTTCTATTTGTCAGTTTATGGGATTCTTGTCATCCATTCAACAAACAGTTCATTTGTACCGCTCAATTTCTTTCCATCGAGATCGGAAACTCTGGTCTATTTTGTTGATAAAATGTGTCACTAGTATTTGATTGGACTAAAATTTGAAATGAACGCAAATTAATTAATCAAAAGGAACTCAATTATTTTAGTATTTAATAATAATATTGATTAACTTCATTTCTAATCGGGGTTCGGGAGAGTCCTGTAAAACCAGACAAAACCAAATTCACTAGACGAGCGCAAAAAAAAACTTAATAAAATATTAATTGATTCTTTACGAAGAATTCTTTCATTTGGACGGCTATTTATGTTAGTTCTTGATATTGGGATTATAAGCAGCAGTGATTAGAGAAAAACGTTAGTAAATTCATCGTTCATCGGCATCAATAACCAACAAAATAACAATATTTCTTTTGCACAATATCATCGAACAGACACAAAAGAATACGATTTCGTTGTATTCTATTCCGGTATTGAATTATTATTACCATCCAATGCCCAAAAGCCAAGAAATTGGCTATTTTTCGAGGTTGGAGGTATATTTTAGCTGTTAATTGATGAGATTTGTTGTTAATTACAATTTGATTGTTAAATTGATTAATTTATTAGGTTAACCAATGGCTGATGGCTGATGATTGATGATCTAAACGTCATTTTTCCCAAAAAAAAATGCGCAACCGTCACCGGTTCGCTGGTCAAATATGTTTAGCTGTGTAACAGGATTCGAATTAAGAAGTATAAACTTAAAATCAAATTCATTTACTAGATTAATTTTTCGAATTTTTCATTAATTTTTAAGATTTTTCTGCATTTTTTCTTCGCTTATTCTTTTTGATTCACTAAAACAAAATTTATTTATTTACAATAATGATAACAAAACTTAAATGAATGGCAACAAAATCGATAATAATAATAATTAATTAATTAAATTGTCACATTAAAACTAGTGTTAAGCGTTTTTGAATTTTTCTTTTGTTTTTCGTTTATTTGTTGTGATATTTTGTAAGTCGCATTTGCATTTGCATTCTGACGGTAACAATTCTCATTCGATATCTGTTTTGTTCTGTTTCAAATATTATTTATTTTATTTGTTCGGATGCTTAAGAAATACAAAAAAAGCCATCCAGGACTTTGGAGCAGTTTCCATTTTAAATATTATTTTTCAGAGAGAACTTCGCTTCTGTGAGAGACGGACACAAAATAAACAGTTTTTTCTTTCATTTGAAGTTAAATATAAATTCACATGCATTTCTGTTACAATTGAATCAATAATTCCAAAATTTAAAGTTTTTTTTGTTTTTTGTTTTTGTTCATGCTGATTCATTTCGTGGTCTGTAATTTTCAAAATGTGCCGGCAATTCAATCCGATTTTAACACAATTGACTTTGGATTCAAATTATAGATTGTTGGTTTGTACATGCTTCTGAACCTTTTGCAAAATATCCGTGCATTTATCCATCATTTGAGTGTATTCGCCATTTTGTTGAGGTGTCAACGAATTTGTTTTTGCAAATGTAACACGCAGCCCAGAATTGTTATTCGTTCGATCGGCCGGCCTAAAAAGATATACCAAAAAATAAATAGATCAATTTCAATTAGAAAGAACTGTGATCTAAAATTCTTTATTTTACTTGTTGGATGTAATTTTGGTGAGCATTGATTGTGTCATCATCACAGCATTTTCCAATTCCTTAAGCATATCTTGATTTCGATTATCGGTACCGGTCGTTGTGTCATTATTGTTTTTGAGTCTTTGGTGCAATTGCATTACTGAATTTGTTGTGACCATCAATTGTGATATTATATTCGTGATTAATTGTGAGCTCACTGAAACGAATTCGGGTAAAATTTGGAATCATTTCGTTTTTACGAAAATTAAATTGACGAATCGGCTGTGAATCGTGAACTTACAATCACCATTTGTAACATCAATGTCTTTGGCATTTTCTGTTGAATTTTTGGCTGTTTTACCATTGACAGCGTTGCTCGAGACTCCGTTCCGTTTGTAGTCAACGGCTGATATGCTACGTGGTCGAGGCGGAACAATTGGTTTGTTGTTGCCAATTTTATGGGTATTTGTTTGAGCTTCTTCTGAACTGGAATCATCATGACCGGCACTCGAGAGGTTGACTAATTTTGAAAACGAAAAAATGAGCATTAAAAATTCAATTCCGTCAAGGCTAATAAAAAGATCCAATTGTTAGGCGAATATTAATATGTATTATGTATGAATTATAATCAAAAAAAATAAAAATAAGGGAACTACCACTACTGAATGCATTTGTTAATCCACGTCTTCTATTTATTAAACCAGCTGCAGTTTTATTAATGTTACTATTGTATTTGTTGTTTGATGATGATGCTTCGATAGGTGTATAATAGTTTGTTTGTTTTTTTTTTCAATTTTTGATAGTAGTCGATAAAGAGAGAAAAAAGAAAATCAAAATAAATAAAAAATAATAATCAAAATGGTTATTGGATAGATTAAGAGAAAAAAAACTGCTACCAAGGGCTACTGATAGGTTAAAGGTAAAGAATTTTCTAAATAAATTTTTGCAAAATGAGTAAAATGTGCAGTGAATGACTAGTAAACAAATAGTGCCAGAATTCTATTTACCACCATTCATTCGATTTTGTGAGGCAATGGTAGGTCTCATAATTCCGCCACGACTGACTGGTGCTTCCGGATCTGAATCGCTCTGCTAAAAAAAAAATCAATTTTTAGAGGAAAAATTCTAATAATTGTAAATAAATGGAATTTTACCGGTTGATTCAATGTTCCGCTCGAAACACTTCTGGTTCCCATGCCGTGTGATGACAATTTATTTGAAACGGTATTGTTTCGTTTGGTTGACACTCGATTTGAATTTGAAGATTGTCGGCTATTTGCTATTGGTTTGTATGAATGTGAACTTTGTGACTTGAAACCTATGAACAGAAAAAATAGACCCATAACAAAATCAACGAATTTAACTTTCAGAAATTCTGAGCAAAGTAATTTTGAAGATTTATAATTATAAATAAATTGCCAGTCATGGGAGACCTAACGAAATGTCTATTTTTTTTTCCAAAGTTGATCGTCATAAGATTAAGTCTCCGGAATTTCAAAACGTGTTAAAATCAGGACTAAAAGGACAATATAGATCCTTGGTTGGTCATTTATTTCAGAAATGCGGGTAGGTAAAAAAAAAGAAAGGCATACAGACAGAGAGAAAGAGAGACAGGCAAAAGAGTATAGAGGCAGGTAACACTAGATTAAAGCGCTAATAAATAATAATAATTTGTTTTGATGTTTGTTTTTAAAATTGAGTATTGGCTGGTTTGTTTACCTTTTCCCATACTTAAATCACTAAGCGAACAAGCGCGTCGAATAGAAGAAGATTCATCATTTTGTGAGGGTAACATTAGGCTATTTGGATTTCCTAAATAAAATAAATTAAATTCAATCAATCATTTGCCAATAATTTCGAATGTTTTTCTGTTGGTGTGTTATATTTTCAAATATTAGGTAAATTTTAAATGACCAGTAAGCAAATCTACAGTTAATGAAAATAATGAACGCACCAAAAATAGCAGAATGAGAAATGAATGAAATATTTTCGAATTAAACTCAAACCGATGATTATGTGGATGTGTGTAGAGTGTAAAATGTGGATTATTTGCCAAATTCCAAATTAAAATAACAAAACCAATTGGAAAATGAACTTTGTGTCGATAAATGATAACAGGTAAAGTGTATTGCAAGTACCATTCGAACCAAAAATTACGAACCAAACAAACTGAATATGAAGGTGACGATTTGTCATGCATTCGAATAATAAAATATGCAATTAATAAATTAGTTCAAATTGATATTAGAGACCCACACTTTCGACGCCATATCCGTCGAGATAATTTTCCGTGGAATGTTGACGACGCTCATGTAAATCACAATCCATACGATATTTGGCTACTTCGAGAACATCGGGCAAACTATGATTGCGACGAATCTCACCATGTTCTTTGAGTCGTTGTGATAATTCGCGTTCGTATTTAATTGATTTGGCCAAATTATCAAAATTCAATGTTAAACTTCGAACATAACCTTTTTCATTGGAATTACAAGCGAATGGTTGCATTCGTATTTCTTTGGCAACTTTTTCTTGTACCAATTTTTTCTCTTCCAATTCCACTATTTTATTGATTACGTCGATTTTATTTTCGATATTACGGAATTTTTTGTATTCATCTCTGGCCAAAAAATCGGCCGATGTCATTGATTGAGCTGACTGGCAGCTGATTTGTGCGACTTTTGATTGGCGTTTTTTTGGCGATAAATCATCCAATGAATCAATTGAATTTTCTTTATATAAATTCGGTTTGGCATATAATTCTAAGCTATCCATATTGTCATTTTCACAGACGCCTTTCTCAGCTATATAAATCTCAATCGATCGTTCATCGTGGAAATCGTCTCGATTGTCGTTGCAACACTTTTGGTTTATTTTCTCTTTGGGAACGATTTTCGATTGTGGCTCCTTCGGTCGAGTGCTGCGTTTTGCTTTCATACTTGCCGAACGACGATTGGCTACGGGAGGCTTATGTGGAACATAATTCATTTCCATTGTTCCACCGAATTGTGCGTTTGTTTTCCGGTTTCGCATTCGATCATTTTCGAATTTTTGTAAATTTTGTTCATATTTTTTGGTAGCGTTCTTTTGTAGCGCTTTTCCTCTATTGTGAAACATTTCGATTTCAAAACTGCATGATTTTTTCACCACACAATTTGCAATCGGTGTTTCATTGCTAGTTGAAGCAACTGCTTTATTCGAATCGATTGGAATTGATAATAGTTTGATCGGCTTTGCCGGAATTGCTGGCTTAACATTAACTGACTTTCGTTGGAAGAAATTGTCCTCATCACAGGTATACAGAGGATTGGAATTATTTTTTTGACGTTCGACGGCGAAATTTTTGCTCAAACTTTTATTTTGAGTCGTGTATTGTTCATTTTTAGATCCGAATCGCGGAATAAAGTCTTCATTGTTGTTTGGTGAATGACAAACCGTTGACAATGCGGGCAACGTACATGAATTAGGAATCATCGAAGACTTTGTTATATTTTGAAATTCCACCGGTGGCGGCAACGGTGAACAACGATTCGAAGTTCTTGCTGATGGATTGTTGTTCATTAAACTGTCATAGTCATAGTTGTCAATATTATATTCATTGCTCTGAAATCCATATGAATAATTTTGGCCCATGTAGTAATCAAAACCACCTGACAGTCCATTGTTAGGACTAGATCCATACGATTTAGATGTAGTACATTGAGCATCCATTTGGGCATTCGGGCCTTCATAGGCATTGTAAAAGCGCATATCACGTTTAGTTTTCATAAATAATGCTTCAAGTGGTGCACTTTTGCATTCCGATTCATCCGACAAAATACTTTCCATGCTATTGCAATAACTAACACCACAACCGCTCATATCATCTGACATTAAACTTTCCTGACTCTTGCGTTCGAGTGCTAAAAAGAAACTGGCACTCGAATGCCTTTGACTATTGAGGAATGCATAATCTTGAGCCTGTTTCTCTGCATCTTCATTCAGTATATCCGATAATGAAATATTCCGTTGAGGATTTGGCCAATAAGTATCGTATGCAAAATACTCTGAAACGGATCGAGTTGGTCCACTCAATGGAAGCGTTTCATTTTTACGATGTTTCTTCTTACAAACGGATTTTTTGACACGTGGATTCGTTTGGCATCGTCCATTCCATTCTAAATCTAAGCTACATTCCTCCAACGAATCCGAACTAAAATTTCCGTCTTCGTCAGTCACGTTCTTGTCTTTTGGCTTTGGGATATGTTCATCAACATTTAAATCGCCATATTTCTGTGTAATTTCGGCTATCAATTTTTCTGTATCGGAATGAATCATGTCCAAAATAACTTTGGCATTGTCGCTATACATTGAGTGACGTTTATTTATGCCATGTCCATATTGATCTCTATCATTGATCGAATTTCCAGAGGGTGAACGACTTTGATCAACAGTTGTCCAATCGATTTCTTCATGCACCGGAGACACTGGACATGATTTATAAATTTTCAATATACTTGGATGTTTTGGCCCTTTGACCTTTGAATTTGCAGATTGTTGTCGTTGATCTACAACATTCACTTCCAATGGATTGAATCGATTTGGTGGCTGAATCGATGACGGTTTGTGATACATTTGTTGTGCATGATAATTACCAACATCCGTCGGATATGGTGGATAATCATTTTGAATTTGACGTATTAATTGACAATTATGCATTAGAACGGATTTTGGTGCAGCACAATTTAAATAATTATTACTATTTTGATGATAATTATTATGATGATAATGAGAATTCGATACAAAATTACTACCACAACAATTTGTGTTTGTGCTTCTAAACGGATTTGTATCGCCTGTTAAACGATCGCCGTGCATTCGACATAAACAAAGTATTCAGTTCAATTTGTTGTGGGTTTGTTTGGATTTTGGTGGATGTTAATTTTACGGATTAGTTTTCGGTTCAATTGATTATTATTATTGTTAATTATTTTCGTTTTTGTTATTTGTAACGAGAATCAGTGAAGCAGCATTGAAAAGACAAAGAAAGAAGAAAAAAGTTTGTGTTGAAAATATTCGAATTGTTGCAATAAATATTTGAATTAAATTTTGATTTAATTTTTATTTTCCTTTTATGGTTTGATTAGTTTCATGGAATGTGAAAGTGTCCTATTTGTTCATGGGGGTTTTCTTCCCGTTTTTTTAGCATATTGACGAATGAAGTGCACACAAAACTAGCCACATACCAATTAATGATGAGTGCAAATGATTCGTTTATTCCTGTTTTTTTTTTGAATTTCAAGAATGTTATAGTTTACCTTGTGGTTGGACACGACCAACGGATCGGCCTCGATCCATGTTAGCTGAATGGCTCAGGTCTGAAATACTTTGGCTTGCTCGTATTGTGGAACGTTGATAGCCAACCTAAATTGACGGTACAGGAAAAATAGTTTAAACTAATATAGAAAATTTGGGACACAAATCGTTGGCGAAAACCAGATGAAATGTATTTAGTTTTTAAATGATTCTGATGGTTTTATGTTCAATCGAAGAAAATGTGTTGTATGTATTTTATATTTACAGTGTCAATGAAATTAAAAAATGGGATTTCAATGCATGCAATCTTATTCATAGCCGAAAAAAGAAATAATGAAAAAGAGAATAATTTGCATTGTTAATCCACAAAACGTGATCGAAGAACAACCGAAAACAACTCAAACGGCAAATTATTATTTATTATTCATTTTTTGAAAAAAAAAGTCTGTTATGTGAACTAAGGGAAGCGGAGCAACGGTTACGAATTAGCAAATTAAATGATAAATTTTGAATGGTGAGCGGTGAGCCAATTTGTTTTTTGAATTGTATTTTCACTGTCAATGATTATTATCAATCGATTTGTTTTTAGTGATTTATTCCATTTCGACGGTTATTTGCAAACACAAACGCGCGCATTCTGAATACCATCAACCAGCATGGTCAACAATACCGGCGTTGATTGGGAATGCAATTCGAAATGGGTTTTAATTTTGTTCATTTTAATCCAGTGTCAATCACCATTTAGCTCTCACCTCGTGTGTATTTTGTGTTTCTATTGTATTCTGTTTATTTGCATCTCGCATGCGATTGTTTTGCCCCTATAAATACGTATATAATTTTCGACAATTTTCAAATAATTATAATCGTTTTGTTTCCCATAAAGTTTTCTCCCCAACAACAACAACAACAACAACAGTAAAAGTTATAAGTCTTTAGCAAAACTCTAATAATATTCAAAATTATTCAAGTCTAAATAATGAATTGAACATCTAGCAAATACATGGTTCAGCCCCAGGCTAATTGAAAACTGGATCGAATTTATGAAAATAAACGGATAAAGGAACAAAAAACAAAATCTCAACTGAAACGATGACTCACGTTTTCCAATTTTTGTTTGGATTCATTTATGACTTTCATTAATTCTTCCTTTTTGGTATTGACGAATGATTTTGTGTAGTTTGTCTTGCCGTCGGCGCTATTATTGTTATGCTTTGAACTTAGACTTCGACGATCTGAAAATGGAAAATGGCAATTTATATTAAAATCCGGATTTGATTAAATTGAAAAAAAAAAAAATTAAAATAGAAATGCTACTTCTATCATTCCGATCGAGACCGGGTGCTCCTTCGAGAGCGGCCAAAATGAACGATGATGATGGTTGAAGTGGTGGAAGTTCAGCACTTTCACCTAATGTTGAGGCCAATGATCTTTCGGCATTATCTCCACTTGGTGTCGATGCATCATCTTCATCGTCTGATGTTCCGGTACCAGTATTGGTTCCACTTTGTGACGTTGCTAGACTTAATCCCTGGTTTTCAAACTTTTGCCGACGCACAGATTTTCGTAGCTCTTCTTCATCCATTGCATTTACCTTGAAGTCACCGCTAGAAAACGAATAAGAAAAATCCTTTCAATTTTGTTCCAATGAATGCGATTTTTTTTTTTAAATAGCTTACGTTGGTGTTCCCGGCACAGCATTTGGATAGAATGTCATTCCATGATCCGAACTCGTCCGTTCACCATCAGAAATATCCTCAATATCACCATCATGTTCAGTATTCGATTCGAATTGTAAACTATTCTTCGGAGTCTGTAGAAAATTTCATAAGAAGAAATATTCCATAAGCCGTGAATTAATTGATTGTTGAAGCATTAAAAGTATGGCAAACTTACATTTTTGTTGATAAGCAGCAAATCTCTGCGATTCTCCACACCACTATCAATGGAACTATCCTCGCTGAGATAAGTATTTGTGTAAATATCTTTTGAGCTGCCGCTATTATAATCAGACGTTTGGTTATTGTTATGATGATGATTGCTAATGGGTATTGTGTATGATTGATTGACTGGAGGTGTAGTTGATGATACGGTTGTGTCACCTGGTGACGTAGCTCGTAGATCATCCGGTTCGAATGGAACTTTTTGTGCCCATCGGCCACGTGGTTTTGGTTGATTTATCGATTGTGTTGGACTTGCACCCAATTCTACCGACGAATTATCGTCAGTTTTCTTTTTTGCCCACTGTGGCAATTGCCCAACATCGGAAAATCGATATCCACGCGTAACTGAAACATCTTCAACGTAGAAATTTGGTGGTGTTGGTGGTGTAGCAAATTGTTCGGGTGGTCGGATTCCTTTAGTATTTGGATATGCAATATCCAATATATCTTCATTGGCCGGTGATGTGGCAATTGGTCTGGGTATCGGACCGCCCGATCGAATCGCTTGTTGTGATAATCTGGCTTGCATCGTAACAATCATATCATGCGGCACTTGCCAAATAAATATACAACCGTCTCCACTTGCCGATATTAAATGCTTGCAATCATTTGTAAACTTGAGCCCCGTTACTAATTCACTGTGCCCATACATTCGTGCCATACATTCGGTCGAATAATAATCATAGACACTTAGTGTTTTATCGGTGCACGAAGTTGCAATATAAATTCCACTCATATCCAGGCATAATTTAATAAGACTGCCCTCATCTGAATGTGATCCCTTAAAAGTTTTTGTATGTTTGGCATTTTGCGTTCCATAAATTCGAATATTACGATCTTGGCATGCAGTTAAAATATGTTTACTATTGCTATCCACTTCCATATCGTATAATGTCGTTTTGCCGGAACAATTGTTGCCGCGATAAAATTGATTTTGTTGAAAATTTCGAAATATAATCGATTTATCAGCACCACATGAAACCATTTGAAAGGCCAAACCGCTTCCAATAAATTTCACTGACGTAATACTGCTCGAATGGTCATCTAATGTTTGTAAAATTTGATATCCAACATCAACATCAAATATATGAATGAGTCGATCACGACTTGCACTCGCCAATAAACGACGTTCAATTTTATCATTTGTATATTCCAAGCACAGCACTTCAGAATCATGAGCCTCAATCGATGTTAGCAATTTTAATGTGCCCAAATTATAAATTCGAATATTTCCGCTTCGATCGCCCGACGCCAAATGACTTCGTTCCGGATTTATTTTAATGCATCGAACCCCATTTCGGCCATCATAACTCGATGATTTTTCCATATTCAATATTGGATTGTCCATATCTTTGATAAAATTCATTTCCTGATCAATGTATAACAATTTTAGCAAATCTTTGCTGTAAATATTTTTTCGATAGACTTCATTTGTTTCACAACCATCGATGCCCCACACACGTATCGTATCGTCCGATGAACAGGTGAGAAAACAATCCATTGGCAAATTGTGTTGTAGATTATTTTTCAGCATATTGTATGGAACCGTTTCAACGCCCCATATACATGCCGAATGATACAAAAACGATTGACTTTTACCAACACGCTGAATATTTCTCAAATCCCAAATGTACAAACTATGATCATTATAGACGCAGGTCAATTTCATATGGATTTCATCGAAAACCATGGCAATTGTATCCGGATATTTGGCATTTGATGGTGCCGATGTGATATGATTAATGTGAACACCTTGGGCAACGTCCACTCCTAAATAATGTGTTCGCGGTAATGTTGTTAAATATTCTAATGTTTCAGCATTAAATACTCGAATTATTGATTCTGAACATCCAACAAATATAAATTGATTGCTTGTGCACAGACAAAATGCTGTCGCCGATCGACAATCCACCCATTTATCCAACAATCGACGTGAATTAAATTCCACCAAATGACCATTTCGTGTTATTGCATAGGTACTTTCGGCTGCTACACCTTTACCGCATGCCACCGCACAAAAATCATTATTTCTTAGTTCACCTAAAATGGCACTGCGTCCCATCAACGGTATTGGATCTTTATATTTTCGACTTCCCTCCAAATACCAATATTTTACATGCCGATTGCCAACGGTCACAAAATAATTACCATCCTCACTAAAACATATCGCTACAACTTTGGCACTCACTTTATTCGATGCAATTTTTAAATTTTGACGCCAATCAAACACATTGACAATCATATCATGCTGTGAACCAACCGATACCAAATATTTTCCATTTGGTGAAAATGCAATGCAACTGATCGCATATTTATGACCAAGAAATTCAGCTATCGCAACACCACCAACATTATTACCGCCAGGCATATCATTGTTACCATTTGCTGTTGCACTATCCAATTCCCACACTTTTATCGCTGGATTTTGGCCACATTCGCCGGTTGCGATGTATCTGCAATATGGAAAACATAAAAATTAGCCTTTCACACATCATTCAGCAAATGTGCAGGAAATTCTCCATTTTCGATGAGAATGAATGTAATGCCAAAACACTTACCGGCCACATTGTGAATAGGCAACAGCTGTTATTGCTTTTCGTGATGTATTCAGCAGATACGTTTGACTGAGCTTTTTCGAATTGAATAAAACCACAGTGCATCTGCAAAATAAGAAATATAAATTGTATGTCATTATTTATGGAATTATTTATTGCAGCATTTTGAGTGCCATCAGCAAAGAGACGGTCTTTAGAATATTATTTGTCAATTTTATGCAGAACAGATCAAGTGCATCTCATCACTGAATGAATCAAATAACAAATTATTTCATTTCAAGTTTCAAGTGATGCAGTCGGTGACTCTTCAAACATTTCAACAACTATATCATTACTTTCTTCGAGCGACACGTATATTGTGCCCCGAATTTGACTTCAAAACCACTTTTATTTGAAAGTTTACAAAACCAATTTCAAGTTTTCGCATTGAAACAAACGGATAAATTGTCGGAATGACAATGACTCGACGATACTTTGCCATTAAAGGCAATCAAATGAAATCATTCAGGCAAAATGTTGTTGAAATGTATCAATAACACTTTTACCACGAATCAATAGCTCGCAATATTGATTTCAATGAATGCCGTTCGATACGATTAATGCAAATTACAAATTATAATTTTATCATTTGCAAATTTGCTTTTTTGTTCCATTGTTTCCGGTCGAGGTTGAAACAATTTATACGATTTCTGAAAGCTGTTCAATTGTTGTCAAACTGTAATTATACATTCATAATAATTTGACGTCGTCAATGTCAATGACATTTGAATTTTTCTTTTCTTCTCCAACTCTCTTTCCCCATCATTTCAACAACTGAAATACATATATTCTTCATATCGATTTCGAATGCCGGGGAAAAAAAATCGTTGGCTCTGGTGTCTGAATGGCGAAAATGGATAGGAGGAAAGTATATAATTTGCATTATGCAACAATAGGTAACGTAACAGACAGCACTCAAATCGTGACAATCGAACGGATTCTTGAATCTCTTTATTTGGTAACTACAAATCATTTATGATCAGCACGTACGGAACGTAGTCTGTGATTTTAACGTTGGCTGATTTAACATATCAAATCATTGAAAAAAAAAAAAGAAATCGATAGTTAAAGGTGAAAATCATCATCGCATGAAAATGATTCTTCTACGTTTTCTGTCAATATTTACGTAGGATTTTGTGCTCAAGCCGACAAAGAGAAAATTTCTATTAATAAAATCGATTCACACGATCTGTGATTCTTTCGATCAAGATTTCCAAATACAAAAAAAATACTAACCCGGCTGGATACGCAATAACACCTGTCGTTGGTGAAACATCTAATGCTGCATTGCTGCATACTGTGAGACCGAGCACCTTTTTTAGTTTTATCTGAAATGGAAAAAAAAGAAACATAAAATTAATTTCAGAATTTTGAAGAAGAGAAAAACCAGACCATAAATTATTATAATTTTAAAATAATTTTAAGCCGTCGAGCGTATATCAGGTATTAGAAAAGCTTTTCGCGATATCGCCCACAAGTTAAAACGTTTTATCTAAATCTCATTTCGTTTCAATGTTCACTGTTAATGGAATCATATGAAAAAGGGCTTTCGGTGAACACATTTATTTTTTTTCTTCAAATTATCAATATTATTAGAATGGTAGACATTCGGTTTGCTGCAATATTATCGTATTATTGTCATGAGAATAAATCCTGAATTGTTTTTCGATTTTTTCTGTGTTCAAAAATGACGGTGATTTCAAATGAGCTGCAAAAATAAAATCAAAGAAAAATAAATAGTCGCAGACTTGGATTCCATTATTGAAAACAAAACAATATATCGCCCACACCATGTACCACAATTTCAAAAATACCAAAATAATCCACACCAAGACTCAACACGAGAATTAAAATTGTTTACGCGACGCAAAAATGCCGAAAGCAATTTTAGCTGTTGAATCGCAGCTTAGCCAAAATCATTGAGCGCATTACTAAAATTGCGAATGTGTGCACCAACATTTAGCGTTCAGCGACACAAATATACGAATCAAATATGATTTTTTTTTGCATGCATATTTTTTTTCACGCTTTTTTGAAATCGATAATGAATTTATTACGACAACAATTCTTGTCTCAAAATGGCAACAGAATATTATTTTGTGTTGATCAGTGTCGCATAATTTATCAATTTGAAATGTTTAGAATATCGCATATGGTGCAAAAATGAACATTTTTCATTTTTCACATCGAAAAAATTACCTTCACACACAAAACTAAATTGAAAAAATAAAACATTCAAATCAAATATAGAATTTATGAATTTTGCGTCGTCCAGCACAAGGTTGACATCTAAATTGAATCGCTGAGATATGATGCTCTGTTGATTTTGTTGGGCTCCGTTGAACACTGAACACATGTGCCCATACTATTATGAATAGGTATAATCGAATTCCATTCATTTCCATTGTCAATATTACCGTTTTTAACATTTTGTCTCGGAGATGAGATGTTTACTTATAAATATTACATTCATTTCGACACAATTGTGTCTCTTGAGTGCACCACTTATATGGAATGAATCCCATTAATGAACGCATTGAAAAAATTGCGTTGCTAGTTTAAAAATGATTTTATATTTTGTTTTGAGTCGTGTTTTGAGAATTAGCTACGTTCACTGGTACATTGGGTTTGATGGATCATGACGTATTTTTTTCACGAAAATTATTATTCTAATTTCGATCATTTGAAAGTTTATGATTTTAATTGGCATTTTACTTCTTGCTTTCACCGAACAACTAATTAAAATATCAATTAAACTACAAAGTCGAAAAGAAACCAAAGACATTCTGGGTGGCCAACACAAAATTACCAGTGCCAGTATCAGCACTGGTACCAGTACCACAATTCATAATATTTATAATTTATAATCATTACGCAAATCGGGGGCAAAACTTTGAAAAACGTATGCGTTTGGCCAATGCCCGTATGCACGTTCCACTGAAGTCATTTCGTTTGCTTAAGCGCATAAATCTTTCATTCGATGAAGGCTTTTGAAATAGGAAAATTAAAGAAATCGGATGGCAAATGGCAAATATAACATTAGGTGATAGCTAATGGCTGAATAGAAAGGGACGTAAAAGAAAGACTGTTATGTGAAATTGGTTGTAGCGTCGAGATTTCATAAAATGGGACTTGACTTTGGCTTGATTTAGCTGGGCCAAACATGCTTCGACTTCATATTGTACATCATGATTGCTTGTTATTAAAGGCATTATGATAAAATGAAAAATTCACATCGACCCACTACCGCACCATCTGTTATTATTTATATTTATTATTATTAGATGCAATGGAATGAATTATTATCTTAACATTTGCATTTCTATTTTGTGTGTACTTGTTGTCAAAACCGGCGGCCACAACTTTCGCTCATACATTCTTTTTTCCGATATTTTTATATCGATAAATCGCTTTCGAATTGGCTGTGAGAATGATTCCGAATTTTTCAAATATCACAAATCACAATGAAAATCATTGCAATATTTTGTCTCTGGCCTGTACTTATTAGGTGATTAAGAGTCCGAAGTTAATTTAATGCGATATATGAATAATGAATATATAGCTTTTGAATCAAATGATAATTGTTATAGAATTCCTGTTCAAAATGTAGTATTTGAATATTTCCGTGCGAAACGCCTAATGAAAATTGTCTTCATAAATTCCATTCAAACAAATTGACCACTTTGCTCTGGTGTTCAGATAAATAAATAGCCAAATAAGACACCTTTTTTCGCTTTCGATTTTCGCCATTCGAAAAAAAAATATTATGATTCCCGCTGAAAACAAATAACATTTGAAAATTGCATGCAATTTAATCAATATCGCGTGCTAAACTTGCCACACTACAAGTGACAACAGCTTTTCTCAATTCGCTTTTTTTCATTTTTTTTTCGTTTCTTCTTTGGATTCTTCCAACTCTTGTCTCGTATTTACTGTTTTGTTAGCGATTTACTGTTTGTACAGCTTTTTAGTTTTACATAATGCGCGTGGTTTCAACTCGATACCAGATAAACTAGGATAGAAAAATCATTCTCATAAGACAACAGTCGATTCGATTTAGCAAGCGACACTTGTTGATGCTGAACATGGTGCTGAGTAATGAATTTCAAAATACGAACGCCCCCGGTTGAATGAATGAAGGAATGTTGTAGATCGAAATCTGAATGGACTTCTGATTCATGTCAAATTGAATTATTATTTTCGGACCGATTTTCGGATCACCTTGTCATTTTAAAATTGTTTCTTTAAAAGAAACTCTTTGAAAAAAAGTACATACATGGGTTAGCCATTGACATCGACATCATTCGGACTGAGTCATTCACTCTTTGATACAAACCAAATATTTATGAAATATATTTGTAACGAATCATTGAACGACCTTTGATGCAAGGAATGCCGTTTACCTTTGCTGGCCCACAATACAACGGCTTCAATTTTGTGTGTCGAGTGTTGATCTGAGTAATTTTCTTCGGTTAGACGATGCAATCCAATGATAATCTAATGATATTTTTACTTTTGTTTCATTAAATAAATCCTCATTTAACTGATTTTTGAGCCAAGTGTTGATTCAAGCCGGTTTTGAAAAGTTTATTTGTTTTTTTTTTGCAAAAATTTAAAAACATCAAACGATACAGGTGAAACGGCTTCATTTATTTGCGTGTCTCATAAATATTATTGCTAATTTATGTTCACTAACATCAATTCAAAACTCAAAACAACATCATTGGGACGGCTTTCGAAATGATAAATGCGATTTACCATTTATTTTATTTTGAATGTTAATGAAAGTGAAATTATCGTCTTTGTTTATCATTCGATTGGTTGATCTCATAGGGTATTTACATAAATAAAAAATTAAATTCGTCGAAAAATCTATTCAAAAAACGGAAGACCCATCAATTGCGCATATTCAAACATCGGTCTTCGGCTATGATCGAGTGATCACTGAGAATATTTTTTTTTGTGTGTGTCAAGCTAAAACGTGATCGTAGGCGGCGATTACAAGAAAACTTACTTGTCACTCAAAAACCAACCAAAAGTCCAAATAAATATTTATTTTGATTTTTCGATTTTCAAAAGTGCGTTCTAAAACGCTTCAAGATAATTTCCAATAATTCGAACGTGAATTGAATTATTATTCGTTAGAACGAAGCCTAACTAGATCTCTAGCTGTTAGATGGAATCGATTGAAATTCTAAATAGAAGAAATATTGTAAATAAAATTCCGCTGTCGCCCACGTAATATAATACTTAATCTGTGTTCAATGTTTTTTACTCCGATTGGATCGATTGAGTGGTGAATGGAAGTTTTTATGACATTTCCTGCTTTCAATGACAATTTCGTTTCCTCAACCGTTGACAGTAACCATAAATAATAAATAGAATTGTTCGAATGAAAGCCATTGATCGATGAGAATAATTAAAATTTGAATAGAAAAATTGATTGTGAATGGTTTTTTGCTGAATGAAATAAGGTGTTGTGATTTTCTATTCCAAATCAACGCCAAAAAACAATGGACGAAAGTAGAAAGTGTCTTTCAAATTCAATAGATTCGGATTTGTTAATTTAAACCGATCCGAATGCGCGATGGAACCACAAAATATGGATGATTTTGTTTTTGGTGTTATTTGCTGGTATGTACAAGCTGGTATGCTACCATCACTAATTGCCGGATAAATAGAAATTGCCGATCCAACAATAACATCGATCATTTCATTAAAGCAGGTAAATTGAGACGTAAATTGATCACGATACATGGAATCAAAGAGAAATGGATTTATAGAGTTCCAATTGGCTGATCGTCATCAGTAACATCTGGTGTTGGCTTCTTCAATGAGAGCCGATGATTGAAGCAAATTCGTTTTCAGTTACCGTTTAATTGAGGGCGATAGACGATTGAATTGATTTCAATCGATTCGAAATGCGAATACAATTACCGAAAATTCACGGGATGATTCTGCAGAATTTTCTCGGCTTGTAGAGAATGTTTTGATTGGATTTGTTAACATTTCAATCTCGTAATATTTCCTTGATTGCCAAACATGGACAAAGTATCTTGAAAGCCAAAACGATCATGAACTCCGTCAAAACGCACGAAACCATTATTATATTTGGCTGATATAGACAAAAAGCGCATCCATGAACTTACCGTATTTGATAATAATTTGCCAATCAATGAATTGTAGGTATCAAGGAATGAAAAAGAAAAAAATTCGAACCAAATGTGGAGTACAAAATGTGCGATCAATCTAGAGCGTAAAAATTCACAGAAATGGCAATTTTCGATTATGCAAATCCAGTGAGAAAAATGAACAGAAAACCAAAAAATTAATTTTAACAAGTTTAGCGTGCGAATTGCAAGCGACCATGCTTGAAATTTATGCAAAGTCAGGTGCTGGTTCACTGCAAAAAAAATATTCAGTTTTGAAAAAGTTTTCGGCGACTAATGCAGACACAGAATGAGAATCCGAAATTTTATAATAACAATTCAATGCAAACCTGGTAAGCGGCGATTTCATCGGATGAATAAACCGGATGCAATATCGGTGATGAATTTTTCGGTGCAAACATTTTTTCTTCTTAATCCGAATGACTTAAACTCGAAATTGCGGCTTGAAATTATTTCGTTTCTCTTTCGCCGTTGTCAACACTTTTCTTCAATTGATTTGTTCTTTTTCCTTGTATGGAAACAAATTCCGTCCTCTGTCTTCTTCTTTTTGCGCTATCAAAACACAATGCACTGAATGAGCCGCTTGATTTGGTCATAAAATAACAGTTCGTGACATAAAAAACAGAACATGAACTTCGGAAACATGGCAATTTGTGATGTCATGTAAACAATGTGAACACACAATTCGTTATGCGGCCAAAGTTTTCATAAATGTTACTCAACACATTGCACGCGGTCTTCATGCACTTAATTAATCCAACTGCTTTTGATGTGACACTTAATCACGATTCACTGACTGCGGGAAATACACAAATTGCATTATGGAAATTTATTCAAAATTGAAAGAATATTCTCGGCACCAAATTGTTTTCCACATCCGATTTGGATGAAGGATCGTAACGAAATGCTGACTGACTTTTGGTTCACATGCTGAGGAAATTTGCTGATTTTCGTTGACTATTCAGACAAACATCGTAACGGTAAATTTTGTTTATTTTGTCATGTTCGATTCCCACACTATGGATTCATTGGGCCTATGGACATTTTATTTATACCTCAATCAGGTAAAAGACAAAGAAATTTCCTTCAACGGAAATTGAAAAATTTCTATTGATTTGATTTATTGACTTTGTTGAGTCGTGAATGCTTCCGTTCAACTAAAAGCAAATTTTCTTCTTCGTCCTATCGAAGCAAGTAGATTTTGTTTGAACAATCCGAGACACACAACTGCATGGCAGACAAAAAAAACATGTAAGATACATAATGAATTCCATATTTGAATTGATTCTCTTTTCGTTCAGCAAACTGATTTGGGTTTGTTGAATCCAGGACGCATGCAAATGATTGTTGTGCCCAAAAAACCATTGAAATAATTTTTTGGTTATTTTTTTATTGTTCAGAAAATTTAAATGCTAATAAAGCCATTGAGAAAACCATGCACAGCTGGCAATCGCCTTGAACATCGTCAATAAATTTTCAGTTTGAGATTTTGAACATTCGTTGTACTCAAACAAAAGGAATTACATTAATGAATGACATGACTTTGTGGTTCAACAAAAAAAATTTATGAAATCTGGAATATACATATATCGATCTTATGAATGCAGCATGCATTTGGTTTAGCTGCACGAAACACAGATGGTTTCTGGCAATTCTATTAAGTTTAGCCGATATCTTTATTTGGACATGAACATGGCATTTACATTATTATTAATAAATTTACAATTGGCAATCATCGAAATCTTTCGAAATAAAAAGTCTGTAAGAATGAATTGCATATCGGGCCATTTTCAACAGTTGAAGGTAATAATTGATCATTCAATGAATAATAATTATATCGTTGTGTTATAAGAATTTAACGAAGGAGTTTATGTGTGAAGTGGTGTTTAATGACATAATTATCTCTTAATTTTTTTTCTCTGTTGAAAATTAAAAGGTTGCCGAATACTGAATACAGCATACGGTATACACTAGGCCAATTGAAAATAATCAATATCTCAACGCTAGGCTTAATTATACATTTATTTCATTTCAGATTTCGGTTGCAAAACATTTTTTCGTTGGAAAAATAATTGAATCGCAAAAATCAACCGAATTTCTTCTTGCCGCAAATAAATCAAGTCTTCACCTACACGCAATCAACCTTAAACTCATAGCCGAATTTATTCATTCATCGAATCATCGTTGGTATGACGTGGATTGAAATGAAATAAAACTGGAATGGAATTGAAAATATGTAAGCCATCCATCAGTCAACTTTTAATAATACGATCCCCTGAAAACCACACCAGCAGCAGAGAAATAAATCACAATTTTGCAATTCTAAAATTGTTAAAAGCGTTTAATGACAAGCGAAAAAAACTTGTACATTTGGGTCGGTGTTAATCCACTGTTTGATTTCATTCTTTGAATGGTTGTTCAAATGATTGACATGCAGTTCGATTTTTGATGCTTACAAATTTATCAATAAATGACTACAAGATCATTCTTTTTTCTTTCTTTTTTTCCACTCAAAATTTTTTCCATACGTTTTTTTTTCTTCGTTTCAAGCATCCCAAAACACTAACTAATTGATTAAATACACAAAATGGTGAAAATACAATCGCACATCAGAGAATGCTATATCCAAACGTTAAACAGTCGATAAGGTCTGTTTCGAATGTTCAAATATTTATTTAATCATTTCTTTGGATTTACTTTTTCACTTAATATTTATTAACTGGAATGGTCTCCACACTCCACAATAAAAGTCCAATACAATGTTTTTTCGTTTCAGATTCGTAAATAAAGCGCGCGTTCGTAATCGTTGAAACTGTATAACTAAATTCAATCGCTCAACTGAATTCATTGCAAACCAACGTTTCTTCTCAAATATTATTTCGATATAAAACGATATTCTCTCGCTCTAGCTTGTGTGGAACACAACACCTGAGCCTGTATGTATGGTTTGTGATTGTGACGGTATACTTTGGCATGTATGATATGAATAGCTAATTTATAAACATATTTGTTTCTCTTCAGTTTTATTATTCAATTTTTTTTTCTTCGCTCTTTCTTCGTTTTGTATTCGTATTTGAAAATATAAATATGGCATGGAAACCAATACTAGTGCTTCTTTTATTCTCTTGGAATGGATTTAATGGAGAGAAAAAAAGAACGAAATAAAAAAAAAGACTAACGTACGCATACATGGACTCTTTGAATGGTCAGTATTCGATCTACTGATTTGATTTTTTTTTTCATCTTTGAGCTGTGAGCGTTGCGCTTGCCAGCTTCAACAATAAAATCTATTGTACAATCTTAAGCGAGCAGTGAATGGTGATCGAAGAAATGAGAAACATTTTATAAATAGAGTGCCACACAATAAACAACAACAACATTTATTTCGAGACATTGGAAAGCGTAGTCAAAATAGTTTCAATCGGTCGACTCTTCAATTGTAGTTTAAAAAAAAAAAAAAATACTTGAAAAAAGATTCTTAAGTATGACCAAAACACTGTGTACATATTCTATATTTGGTTTCTTGATTTATGGCAAATATACTCGGCCTAAGAACACAAGCACATATAAATAATAAATACACACTCACACAAATATCCATCAAATGAGCGATGTATGAAGAAATCTTCAATTCTAAAAATGAATGGTTAAACCAAATATGTGCCAAGTGCTTAGTGTGGACGAATCACGTTACCACATAACATAATAAAACTGGCTACGATTTATGTATGGCGCATGCGTGCTCAAGTGATCGTTTTCGCTTCGAACAATTCAGTCTTTTGAGAATTCGGAAACGAAAGATTTCAATTTGACAATAAATTTAAAATTCTAATTTGTTTGGAACTGGATGCGATGCCATGAGAAAACCAACGAAAATAATGTTGTGCACAGCGAATGCCTTGGAAATTTTCAATTCACCAAAATGGTATCGATGCCATAACGAAAGTCGCAATAATATGTGATGGTAAAAATGAAAATCATAAATATTTCATGCCTGATTGACCGAAATAAACACATTCACACGATGGGTGTTCGATGCCAAGGCTTTCGCCATTATCTAAACGTCCACCAACCAGCCATACCTAACCAAACGATTTCAATTCAGAATTTGTTCTTTTAGGTAAAATTTGGGCTTTCGATAGAATCGATAAAACAATGTGCCAAGTTTATTGTAATGCTCTTTCGCTTCGTTGGTATCGAAGAAGAGAATTTTTGAGACTTGAGGCTTTCTGGGTCACAAATTCTCAAATGAGAAAAAAAAATTTCTCTTTAATTTTCTTCGTAACTTCATTCGTTTGGTTCGTTGTACAAACATCGTACTCTGAGTACTGAGTGAAACGAAAAAGAATTAATCGGTCGGTTTCTCAGGTCAAATGCAATTACAATGATGTGTTCTATTTACATTTTATATGCATTTATTCGTTGTGAATGCAGCATACGTCATGCATAATAACATGCTATGTACAATGTTCGATGCCAGGCGAAAAGAGATTGTTGTGTTTGCCAGAAATTGTTAGATGTTTTTGGTTTGAATGAAATAAAGTCGGTTGGAAGACACAGCATGTCGATGAATTCTTTGCGTTCGATAAATATAAACAATACAAAAGGCAAATATAGACGATTTCTAAACAAAATCTATGAATTGTTTGTGTTGACAGTTGACAATCCATTTAAAAGCATCCGCAATAAAATTTTAATAGATGTTCTCTGGCATAAACGTGTTCGATCGTTTGACGACTGCCGCAGCACAATCCGAACGAAAATATTAACCATGTACTGTGCAGTGTGCAATGTACACTGTTTTATTCTCAATAAATTAAAAATCAGAATGAAATATTGATATTTCTCTCGCACAAACATATTGCGTGCCATTCGATGTGTTTATTATTTGTTTTGGAATTCGCAACTCTTTTGCTCGCATGAATAAAACAACTAAAACCAAATGCACAATATCTCGTACTGAATCAATAACCGAATCCATTTGAATATTATGTAGAAATCACGTTTGTTCTGTCTCATTTTGAATTCAGAGAATCATTGAATTGATTGAATGATATTTTTTTTGTGTTGTGTTGTATCGGATAGCTGCCGTCATTCGAATCATTTGCCATCAATTTCATTCGAATGGGGAAATAAGATTCATTAATTTTTAAGCAACTGCAATTTTCACAGCTTTTAATATTGGCCCGAGTTGATTGGCGCACAAAAACTGTAGAAAAAAAAGAACGCTTTTGTTGAGGCCGACGGATAAAAATTCCGAATTTTGTTTTATCTTTTGAGTGTTTGATTTGACGAAAAGTGAGTTTTTGATAATTAAAAGTTGGACTAGCTACCATCTTTTGTTCGTTGAACGGTGGTATGAGTGGCTTGAAGCGTTCCACGGTTTGACGATCAAATTTCAAATGGAATGTTCTGCAAACAACCGACGTGGATTGCAAATGAAAAAGAAATACGTGAAAATTATCTCAATTAGCTAAGAAGCTTCTTGGCTCGAGGCCGGCACATACTGCACATGGATTGAGTTTGTAATGCAAACATGCCGATTGTATGCGAATAATGGCGATGAATGATGAATCACTAATATATTGCGATAGAGAAACATTGACTGCATTTCGAGATCAAATGAAATACAAATTATGATTTATGCACTGAAGCTGGAATGATGATGATGGTGAAAAATAATGGAAAATAATACCGTTAACTGAGCTTGGCGCACATATTCTGTTTGAGATTCCTGGAATTCAATATCAGCGCGAGCTTAAAGCATAATTATTATTAATCACTATCGATTGCTTCATTGAAAACCTATGATTTATTCGATGGAATGGATTTCCATGCAATCTGATCAGATGTTTGTTCATCGTAGGAATGAAAATTGAGAGAGTAAAAAAAGTAAAAAAACACAACAAAATTGTTGCGTTGCTTCAGGTAGCATAAGATAATTACCTATACGCTCATTTGATTCTGCAAATCGCGTTCGATATTCTAACCACGCTCTTGTATATTGATTGATGAACAATACATTTTTGGCTTATGTTTCGAATCGAATGATTTTTCTAGCAAACTGCACGCTTCATTTTAGATGTGTGAAAAATGGTCATGCCTCATGTCTCATCTTTGTGGATTGTTAATGATCGATGGCCTATGATTTGACGCAAGTATTCATTCATTGAATTTATTGTTGGATGCCATCCATCGAACCAAATTGATTATTCTTATACAATTGTTAATTGAGTACATATTTCAGTTTAAAAACAAAAAGAAGAACACACATCACAATGAATTCGCTTAGAATTCATGAATTTGCGTGTGTGGGCGCATTTATGAGCAATATTTTTCAATTTGTTTGTATCTCAACATCTTGCGATTCACAATCATTCGTTCTTTTGAATCGCTTACATTTTTAACGTACTTCAACCGATCGCAATTGAATGAGATTGGGTTCATAAGTATTTTTCTCTTTTTTTTTATTCGGCCCAATGCTGAAATGATCTACGTTCTACGTGAGCAATTTATTCGAATTACAATTCCAAATTCTATTGAATTGAAGTTTTGTTAATTTTTTGAAACGTAAAAAGTTTTTTTGCGCGGTGACATATTTGTTGGTGTTCATTTCACCGGATTGATATGGCTTCCATTCGACACAATGGAAATTTGAACGATTTATGATAACATTTGAGTCAAACTGCCAATAACAAATCATTGAATGATACAATAGAAAACAATCGAATCCATTTATGATTTAAATCGAATATCCGCTGTGCACTGTACACTGTGCTGTAAATGCGGAAAAATTCAAAAATGTGGTGGGACAAATGACACAAAGAAAGCTGTGGTGAAAGCCTTTTTCATAATATGTATCTTATTAAGATTTCCATTGGAAAACTGCACGTGATCCATCAAAACTGAATTAATAATAATAATGATAATCATGATTAAGCTCGAACACAAAACGTCATTCTTTTTTCCGATGAATACATTTAATTCATTTTTGGAAATTCAGTTCATCTTGATAATAAACGGTATGTGACATGACTATTCAATACATAAATTAAATGGAGCTATTAAAGTTTCAAATTTCATGTTTTTTTTTTTTTTTTTCTATAAAATTTGAAACTTTAATACATTGGCATCAGCATCAGCATCGGATGCCAATTTACATTTTGAGATCTGTTTTTTTTTTGATTCATTTCAATCATTAGGATTTTATTCGATTTCATTCATTTCGTTAATTTAATCCAAAAATATAACGGCGGTGGCGGCACACGGTCATTACTTTTGAACATATTCAACTCTAAGACCATATCGAGATTGGAATTAATTGACTTTGTCTATGTTTATGCTCATTTCAGCTACAATAGAAAAAGAAGAGTCGATGAATTTTCATTTTCTCTCGCTCTTCACCATTCATCGTCCGTGCGCGCGCGCTCCGGTTCTCGCTTTGCATATTGAATAGATTGTTTTGAGTTCGATGTTTTCGAATTGTGATGTTCGCCAAATGATATAAGTTTATACAATTTGCAGGTTGAAGTTTTGTACAGTACAATACATCAACAAAATTGGATAAGAGCGAAAAGATCGATGGTTGGCAAGAGGCAAGAAAAAACACAGATATAAAAAATGCCAGTAAAATAAACAGAACGCAAAATCAAATGAATAATGAATAATAATACTAAACGTATGTGCCTATGTTGTGCCTACGGATCAACAGCAAATTCGGCGAAAAAGATCTTTTCATTGAATTACCATAAAAAACAATTCAAATCAAATTGGTCGATCGAAATTCAATAGCATCGTAAAACAAAAGAGCCTACCATTAGGATGCATTGTCGAATCCAAATATAAATATTCGGCATTGGCAACTGGTAGCCAACATGTGAAGAAGCGTCGGTGGTATTTTGTTGCCGTTTCTCGCTTTCTCTCTCACTCACCGTAAATGCTGAATTATGGACGACAAATGACAGAACAGGGCAATAATTCATTATTATCCATTGCATTGCAATTTAAAAATTTGCTTTTTTTTGAATTTTGAAAAATAATTCATATTTCAAAGAAAATAAATCAGAACATAGACAAAACCAAATATAATGCAGTATTGTGAATGATATAAAATACGAAATGAGAATTTTTATTCAGCTCTTCGATTTTCCAGTTGTGTTGGCGCACAATTAATATAGAAATATGCAATAATAATACGTAATTGAATGAGCGATTTATCAATGAACCGTTGAGACGAACAGGCTCCTACTTAATAACCAAGAAGTGAAACTGTTTCACGAGCACGGTTGCCTTTTTAGTCCAAATCTTGAATAACAAATAAATAATAATAATTCTTTAAGAACTGCGAATTAAAGTTCTGTTAAGCTTTGCGCTTACCATTAGTAGGTAATAAGAAGTAAAAATTGCTGGTGATGAGGGGTTAAAACCTACAGCAATGATTTTGGCACGCATTCAGACATTTCGATAAATTACCATTTTTCAATTCTAATTATCGTTGGACAACTTATAATTTTCTGAATAAATACAAAATTCAATTTATGAGAATCATAAATTATCGGTGAAAAAACTGACATATTCAACGTTCGTAGCCAATCAGCCTAATTGAATTAAAATTGCAAAGTGTCCCATGGAAATTTCCTAATGAATCTGATCAGGAATGTAATGTTTCGTGTTTAACTATTTATAATCCTATTTGAGCGAATCAGTCGCGCAATGGAAAAAGTTTAGTATATGAAATTGGTTGATCGTTGGTCATGTCATGGTGGTCTTATTTGATCGAACATTAATCAAAATACGGTCATTCAGGCGTCTTTGTTTCCTTTCAAACTATAAATGTATTCCAAAATGCGACCCAATAATTTTACAATTTTAAAAATGCCATAAAATAGTAGACAGAACATCGACCGCAGTTCACACAAAGCGATCCAATATTGAAGTGAATGAAAATTGATTTTATGTTTGTGTTTGATGTTGTTGTTGCTGTTGTGATGTTTTATTGTATGTATTCTATTCAAGGCTTTTCAAGGTTGACAGGTCGTCCGATCGGTTGTGGATGTGTATTGGCTAGCAATTAAAATCCAATAATCATGAATATGAGAAAAAGCAATAAACAGCATCGGAATCTGAATAAATGAGCGGGCGATTGAATTAGAATTCAAACATATAAAATAAAATGATGGGAAAAATACAATAAACAAACATGTATACATAAAAAATAAAATAACAAAATAACAAAATTGCCGCTTCATTGACGATATAAAAGTGTTCGAGTTTTTAGTGTTGGCTGTGATCGTTTTTATGAATGGCATATATCGTCGTTCTGTTTGTAATCATTTGCGATCATGTTTTCCGTCATTTTTCTGGGGTGATTTCGTATGTTATTTTATTTTGTTGAATAAATTTCAATGCCAACCCATTGAAGTTAATATTTGTCGATTATCGTGAGAAGATCGTTCACCATTTAGCGATATTGATCAATGCAAATCAACCGATGATCTCAATTCAGATATTACTCGCGAAAAGAAGGAAAAACCTTTTCGCACAGAATTTAAAAGTGAAGCGCCGATTCAATGCCGATAACACCAGCACCTGGGTAGGCGTAAGCAATAAGTAAAGTGCACAACGGCGTTAAAAAATCATTTTAAATCATTTAGCAAATGATGTTCCGAAAATGGAATCAAAAACCATAAAATCTGGAATCTTACGTCGAAAACCATTTGCATTTTGGAAACGAAAAATTTCATTGCAGCTACCGAATCAAAAAAAAAGCACTAGACACCATCGAGAAATTCCGTACAAAGGCATTCAATTAATATTGAGTAATAATGGCATATGGCATACCTTTTGCTTCCATCGCGCCGATGCTAATTCAAAAGGTATGACACAAACGGCATACGACATTGCCATTTAACATCGTTTGCCTTTACGAATGCTATGAGCTCATTGAGAATGTTAAATTGCGCATTAGCCCAACGAAGTCGAGCCAAAGCCAATTGAGCTACAGATTATTTGTATTTTAGTATTGGTGGCCGCGTTTTGAAGTGTACACATACATTTATAATTGAAAATGACAATGCGTATCGAAATCAAAAACATCATGTGCCCGAAGTGGCCTGAAGCAGCTCACCCAGTACTGAGCTTACTACTCTTTTAAGTTGATTTTGATCAATTACATCTTTTGTATAGATTACGATTAGCCCAAGTGATAGTCATATACAATTTGAAAGGGAGCACCGTAAGATGTTCGAGCATTACGTGGAAACGTATTTACAAGAAACAGAACAAACAACACAAAGAAAAAAATCACATTGAAAATGCGAATGAATATATGAAATATGAAGTTTGTAATCGAAACCTACGCGTGCACCACATACAATTCAATCGTAAACAAACTCGATGCCTTTCATATAATACTTGAGCTCACCAACATGTAATCGCATTGATTATTGTACATTTTTTTCTATCTTGTATTACAATGATAAATGCTCAGCGTTTAGAAGTAATTTGTTTTCTTTTGTTTTTTTTTTTTTTTATATAATGGCTTTTGATCATCTCGAAACGCATGCAGAATCCGATCTGAAACGCTTTCTGGTACTCATCGATTAACAATTGCATTTTTCATTTGTTCAACTGTAACATGTAAACGAAACGAAAAGCTACTCATATAAGTAGCTTACATGTTATCGCCATCCAATTAAGAAGAAAGTCTCATAATTGAATGGCTTTTTATTGCACAATTGCACTACACGCCGTACAACAAATGCTAATAAGTCTTATGATAAAGCCCATTAAAAGACTTCTTCTTTTAAAATTATTATTCGTTTTTGTAATTAAAGAAGTAATTTTTCTTAATCGACCCCGTAGCGATTCAAATGAATTTCGATTTTCCACTGCTTTGGAGCAAACGTGAATGTGCGTTCGGGAGGAGAAATCATTTTCATCAAATAATTGTTGGGTGTCAAAATGGATTATGATAATAGTCAATAGAAACGACACCAACACGTCAGATCAATAAACTCAACAATTTATTTCTTCAGCGAATCGTGTGCTGGATGTTGGATCATTATTTTTCAATTTTCTACTCTTTAGCATTTCGTACCAGGTTGCATCTGACGTGTGCAATCGATAATTGCTGAAATGCTGAGCAAACGCATTCAATGGAAAATTGATGTTCAGTATTCCTTTTGATGTGAATGTGTTTCTTTTCGGATGACATAGTTTTCAATGATAAGCCATAAAACGCATTCATTTCATTTCGGATCCATTAAGCATGGCATTTAAATCTATGGATATGCCTCCAAGTTCTTCAAGTGGTTTCTTTTACCTTCAGCCAGTTTCGGATGATGAAATAAGAAAAAAAAAAACAATGTTGTGTGAAAATGTGTAGGACACAGTTTTTAAATATATTGTAACTCCAAAAGAGTGGCATCACAACGACTAAATCTATTTTCATGCTCACAGCTTGATTATAACTTGTGTCATTCGGACACATAATGAATTGCAGATATGATAAAACGCTCTATGTATCTGTTGATGAAGTTGCAAAATCCGCCTTCTAATCAACTGTTTGAGGTTTTTCGTAAATTTAGCACTTTGAATTTTTCAAAATGAATGATCTTCAGTTTAGATGCTTAGTTTGTTTCGACGAAGAAACGGTTAAGTTTTATTATTCATTTTCGTAACTTTTAATTGTAAGCTAATTAGGAGAATGTCGCTACGAAAAAAGGCTTTAGCCATTTATATAATTTGCATACGAATGACAATATGATCATAAACAAGCTGAATTTCAAAAGGCGGCCAATAAATCGTCACCAGATTCCGATGGAATGAGAGAAAAATGCTGACCGTAATGTATTTTTGCCGTAAATGGTTTGTTGACAACAAGACTGGCACATGAATTGTATGGCCCAATACATGAAATCTATTTATGAGACATCGAACCTTTTTTATGCCCATGATCCATGCTTTTCATGCCTCATGCTTCTAGTAAAATAATGCATTGCTTATCTCGGAAAGTGGAAAGCATTCGAAATTCAAATACTCAATGTATAAAATCTATCAAATCAAATTCAATGGAATGCACATTTCTGAAATTTAAATACCAAATATCACAAACAGCTGTGTAAATCATGATCGGTAGCCATTTTCCATTTTATCGAATTTTGTAAAATTCAACATTAGATTTATAGCCGCATGGGCAGTCATATAAATTCTACAACAGTTGTATGGGCGCGTTGTGGTCGAAACTAAGACCAAAAAAATAAAACTAGCAAACCGAAACAAATGAATAGAAAAAGAGGCGACAAAAATACGCTCAAAATTTGAATGACACTTCATTTATCTGACGATTAGTTCTTTTACGCCCCGTTTCATACTTGTTTTTATTTTTTCTTTTTCTCTTTTCCTATGAATTTCCGGGCCGTTTGAAAAATTGCTCACTTCCATTTCATAATGGAATCATTCACTTAAAATTCAATGAGGAAAAGAATATTCTCAATTACAATTTCAACAATTTCCTCGTTATAACATTTTCGTGGCTCATCAACAAAACAGTTAATTTCGAAAAAAAACCTTAAAGAAAAAAAAAATAATGTTCAAAACCGCATATGAATCAGAAATGAGAAATGAGCCAACATATATCGTGGTCAGTGTTCATTGTTCAGTCTTAAAAAGAAAAAAAAACAATTTCGGAATTGACATTTGGCGCCGGGCCAAGCACGTAGTACTCTCGTCACCTTTTGAGTTGACCCCAGATCAGTTAATTTTTTCTTGTTTGTCTTGTTTGTAATGTATAATTTATATTTTATTTTGTCTTTTTGACAATATTCTTTCGACACATTTCATCATATTCACAGGCACATATTCAGTTATTTATTATTAATCTGGCATATAAATTTACAGTTTTAATGGTTACTTACAAATTCACAGCGTTTGTATTCCATTTTCTTTGTTTGTAATCCAAATGTCGTACCATTAATAGCACATTCCGTTTGCATTGAAAACCAAATTCATTCAAAATTCATTGTCAATTTTATTTAACAATTGTTATTCATGCAGTTCGTTCAAATTGCATTGACCGAAAATTACATCTCGATAACGAAACCACTGACTTGCGAGATGAAAAATACCCAAAATGAACACAATATCAAACAAAAAATAAAACAAAAGTGAAAAAATACACTGCGAATTTTCAATGTTTTCAATGCCTTGCAAATAATTGTAAATGTTATCGCACACGATTCACTTTTTCGTCCATTCGAAAGCAGTTCACTTGAATTTTCGATTTCGCATAAAATTAAGAGGCACACACATACACACACAAAATGGAATGTTTGTTATCTAAACGATTGCCACAAATAAATCCAATTGGAGAAAAATAAAGAAAAAGTTAAAATAAATCATTCACAGCCAGCTGGTATGAATTCGATTCGTAGATAACAAAAATACAAATCAAATCTCTTCTTTCTATTTGAACAAAAAACAAAAACAAAATGAAAGAGATTATTTCAAGTGTGAATGCGTTTTAATTTAATTTCGCACTTTGTAAATTGATTTTGTTTAGCGTTCTCTTGCGGCCACAAATATCACCTCATTTAAACTTTGTTTTTGTTTTTGCAAAACAATTTTTCTCGCGATTTCATGTGGTTTTTCGCTTTTGTGGTCGTTGTCGTTTTGTAAAATGTGATCGATTCGATGACTATTCACAAACTGACAGAACGAAATATAATCTTATGAGTTGTATGCTTACAACCAACCATAAGCATTGAGCACTCACTTTTTTACGTTTAATTTAATATTGTGTATTAAATTTTCTTTGTCTTCTTTTCATTTCTCACAGCTCTTGTATAACGGTTGAAATATACCGATACGAATGCACGACTTCGCATATTACACACAGATAAAAAAAAAACATTTTAAAGCCAAATTATTACTCTACAAAACGATTCGAATTTCATTTATGTGAATATTTGTTTATATTTTGAATTGGTCGGTTGTTTCTTTCATGCAATCGAATATTGTTCCCCCTGAATGTGCGGTGAAATAAAGCGAACGTGTGCAACATTTGGCCATGTGTCGAAGGGAATGAAAGAAAGGAGCGCAAAAAAATGATACGAAGTGTAAAGAAATACGAAAAAAAAGGCATAATACGAGTTTCCGAATAGTACCGAAAATGAAAAATTCTTAGCGCTGTGACGTTGACTCTCTCTTTAGTTGCGAAGAGCCGGTAATAGCAAACTCGAGGGAGGGAGCGAGAGAGAGAGAGAGAATGAGAGAGATAGACAACTGATTGCAGTACGAAATGAGCACGCAAAGCCGAAAACAATTATTTTATTTATGCGAAAAATTAAAACGACCTCAACGAATTTGGTACGTGTATTAGTCGGGCCAACAGCAATCCAATTCAATGTGAATGTAAATGTGGAGTACGCTCATATCTAATGACTATTGATGCACTGGTGAAATGGCATTAAAAAAATCTATGCATCGATAGCTGAATATAATTAAAATTGATGTACAATGCAAAAATAACAAACAAAACGTAGAGAAAGAAAAAACAGCAATGTTCAAAATATTTATTCATTTGATAGATTGAACCGTTGTATGGACTGTATCCATATCATTTGCCATTCAAGCAGCTTTGTAGTGGTTGTTTTTCCTATGGCTATGCCAAATCTACTACGGTTTGTTTATACGTTTGCATTTTGTACAAATTGTAAATATCGCCTGTGATTTTAGTATGTGTGCCACAACGATGTATGCAGGCCCGCGTTTCAGTTTGAGTGGCCTTTTTGTGAAAGTTATCTAAAATGCTAAACACGAAAAATTGTTATTCATGCATTTTACCGTATATTTTTTTGTTTTCGGTTTCGCGTTCTTCAGCACACAAATAGCAATACAAATGCATTCACTGTGGCATTCACTCGATAGAACAACCAATCTGGCAATCAAAACTCAAAGGCGATACACCAATAGCTGACAATGCACCGACGGCGAATAGAACAAAATAAAACAAAAAAAATCATTGAAGAATTACATGAATGCCATTGCATGGTAATGCACAAATACGAACATTAACCGAGACAATTCTATTGCATGATTCTCTTGCTCTTCTGATTTGAATGAATTCGGTGCAAAGTATAAGCGAGATGAATCGACCAGGGATCTGGGCAAGCAAAAAAAGAAGTGTAATAATAAACAAAATCGATAATGCTTAATGAGTAACATGCCTTAAATGAAACGTTTCCTGAAATGAAGACCCACTTTCTTTAGCAACCGTATTCCGATAGTGAACGTTTTGTTGTGATCTAAACGATGAAGTAATTTATAAATGATGATGATTAAAATGCATATGCATGTGAATGGTATCTGAGTCAAGTACATTGAGAGACTATAGCCTATAGTTTCATTGGCCAAATGTTGAATGCAACATTCTGAACTGAATGAAAAACTCGTACACAGACGTACAAAATGAATAGAATTTAACGGGTCAAGGCGAAGATAATTTAACCTATTTCTGTCAAACCATCATTCGATTTTATGCTATCGAAAATACTTCAGTTTTTAACTCGTAGAAACAAAAATACGAACCGTCGTAATTCACGCTTGTTTGACAATCAACGAATTAATTTCAAATGAATTATACTCCAATGATTTTGAAAGCAAAATGTTTACCAAAGAAATTGAAGAGAAAAACAAAATAGTGAAAAAAATAAGATTTTTAACTTTTAACTCACCCGTTCGTTAAGACCGCTGTCACTTTTCCCTCGTTTCAGAGATGGCGCTCGTATGTATCGAGCATCTGTATGTTGTAAATCCATTATTAAAACCGCCTCCACTTAATGTCTACGATGTCTTCCGAATAACGAATTCAATCTTTGCGTCAGTGACAATATTGATATGTGCCGTGCGCTTACTTAAAATTTAAATTCATTAACATTTTTTCCGTCGATGAATGATTCAATTCGCTTGTGGTTGGATTTCCTTCAATCGATTCGGATCGTTTTAATTCCCATTCAATTCTCGTGTCTTTAAAACAATTCTTTTTACAATTCCACAATTCAACAATTCCGTATTACCTGATCGTTTCAAACAGATACAATTCCGAAAGGGTGTGATCTTAAGCCATCATTTGGTCGTTACACAATCACACGATATTTTACAATTCTGAAAAACAATAAACTGGAGCAAATACACGATGAATTTTTCATTGAATTTCAAAGAGATTGTTTCTGCACACTCTGGAATTGAGTTTTTATCTCGAAACACAAATCACTCAAGAAAAAAAAAATATAATCTAATCCGTTAATTCATTTCCTAGTCAGCTTAATTATTGTAGCACTGAATTCTAATTAGTTTCGTTGAAATTTTTCACTGTTTTTCTCACATTCTCCATTTGTTTAACGTTTATTTTAGAGGATTTGGGGTTTGGTTTGTCACAACACTTCTTATTTTAGCTTTAATTTTATGTCGTGTGGTATGTGTAAATTAGCCATTTTCTTTCGTAATTCTTTGTTTCGATGATGACAATAGCAATTATTTCACAAATGAATTCAAGATCAACATCACGGTATGCACATAATTTGAGTGCGCGATTCGTGTATTGTCGAAACAAATTCACAAATGCAAAACAATGGCCTCAACAAATGGTTTTGTTGCTATTTTTCACAGCGCACCAAGATTTTTCCAGATTCCCAGTTTGGCCGGATCTACTAGAAAAATCTGAAATGAAAAGAATGAAAGAAACGTGTCCAAAATGAGTGAGTCATTGGTTTTAAGTTCTAATCTTAAATGCATAAAAACAAGACATGGATGAAAGTAACAGATAAACGAATACGAAACGCTTGAGCACAGTGAGCACATACACAGCTGATGAAGATGAGTGAAAACCGGCTTCAAATGGGATCTTTTAGAAGTGTTATTTTTTCGTTTGTTCATGTGTGGCTCATACGTTGGCCCAGAAAAAAAACAACAACTGACTTGATTGAATTGTTCTTTTCGTTTCGATTGAATAAATATAACAATAAAATTGATTTAATTCGGAATAGACAGTACAAAAAATTTACCAGATGGTTTAATAAAATCGAATTGAATTCATTTTCCATTGTTTTTGTTCATGCCCTTAACGTAACAAAAATTGGAAATTGAAAATATTTTTCGATATTTTTTTTGTTTTTAGGAGATAATAATGAACGAGCCCGAACCGATTACGTTTTTCCCATAGGATTCATCAATTATTATTGTTATTATTATTCAAATGATTGAATTCAAAAAGACGGATGATTCTTCTTTATCGATACAAAAACTCTTTTTATGGCCTAAATTAAATTGTGAGCTTGATCTACTTCACTTTTAATCGTGAAAAAAAAATGTCGTAATTAAACGAGTGAAACAATTGTTACGATATCAGCATTGCTGTTTGCTGCTGGCTATTGCTGCAGTGATGTGACCATATTATATGGTTGTCGTTCGATAGTTGTTACATCGTAAACCAATTTGATGTAAACCACATAACATACTGGTTGTTTAAATCGTTAAACCGTAATATTGAAACAGTGTTAAGTGATGCTCATGTGTTGAGCTAAGCTTCATTTTCAATCGTTTGGCGTGTGTGTCGTAATATTGATGCCCCATTCGCCGCATACATTCATGCATGCATGCATCTGCATATATGCTTCGAGTTGCCTCTTCAATTTTCAATTTGAAATTCGTTTTCATTGTTTTTTCCTCTTCGTTTCGTTTTCTTTGCATCAAATTTATCGATACGCTAGTTATTTAGAGCTGCAAATGCTGTGGCTGTTGCATAATTGTTGATTGAAATACAACAGACGAAGAAACTTTTTCAAAAAGAAGTTTCATTGAAAGTTCTTTTCGGATTATATGCAGCATTATCAGGTAAATTGACTTCAATTGAATAGAATGTTGCGGTATGCGGTGAAACTTACAGTGCAACCACCACTTGCAACCACCAAACCAGCATTTAAAATTCTATAATGAAATGTGTATAACAGAAAAAAGGAGAAGTTTCGTTGACAAAGAGGAAGATGTATGAATGACACAATTCAATGACCTGCCTTGATATCTATTTTTGAATGAATCTAGTCAATGCATTGTGTAGCTTCAATTTTTCTTTGCAACCCCAACGTTAGCCGCAGTGCTGATGGAAAAAAGGAAGAAACGGAAAACCAATTACAAAATTGATTGTAATTTATGCCGAATGCTGACAAAGTATTGATTTTTCGTTTGATATAAAAGCCATATTTGATTGCAGGAAATGCACCGTTATCATTAAAATCACATCAACATCATAATGATGCTTCAATGGAAATGTGATAAGTGCACTCCAAACCAAACGGTGATTGTAATGTGTGCTGGAACCCAGAATGTCAACGACAATAATTATAAAATAATTTTTTTCCCCTTCGTTTGATGCGAATATGTGAATTGAGAATGTATGCATTGCAAATGTGATGACATAGAATATATATTCCATTTTTAATGTTTAGTAGGCTTCAGCAATAATTTTCGACATTTTCGAGATTGAATAAAATGATGGGAAATCGTACTCTTCTGGAGTGTAATTTTGTGTTGATATTTATTCACGGTTCACGATTTGTGTTCATGCGAGAGAGGCTCTCTGGGACACTGACACAATACTATTAATTATCATCAATATGAACGGTAGTGTGTTGATATTTATTCACGGTTCACGATTTGTGTTCATGCGAGAGAGGCTCTCTGGGACACTGACACAATACTATTAATTATCATCAATATGAACGGTAGTAGTAGTGCTATGTATGTTCTGGCGCACTTTTATATGAAACAATTCGCTGAAGTTAATTATGATGAGAATGGGAGTTCGAGCTTCCGAATGTTTTTTTAAAAAGAAGAAGATAGCTTCATTGGTTATCATTCAGATAAATATTTATGATGATTGAAAGGTGCAAATACACCTTAATTTCGTTTTCTATTTGAGAATATTTTTTCTTTATATATGAATTATTCTGCTGAATTCTACACCAAACAAATACATACAGTTCCATCAAAGTGATTTTTGTGTTTAGTTGTGATTTGATCGTGGGCAACATGACATCTTTAACTTTAACGCTGACGGGTAACACATCAACTTTAACAACGTATTTTCATCCTGAAATCGAATTGGATGGTCGTTTTAATTATTCATGTAGTCTACTCGATTTCTTCACATACAATTCAATACCCAATATTCATGAAAAAAACAACAAATTCTACTACTCTATAAACACCAATAATGAGAATGAAATTGTTAAATATCAGATCATTTCGATTCCACCTGGATCATATGAATTAGAAGAAATTGGTATATTTTTGAAAGAAAAGTTGGCGAAACAAAATTTGGAGTTTAATTTGATCATCAATAAGAACACTTTCTCGTGCAACATCGAAACTGCAATTAATATTGACTTTGAACAGAGTGATTCTGTAGGTAAAGTCTTAGGCTTCAGCAAAGTACTTTCAGGAAAAACAGAATATGAATCGGATGATGTCGTCAACATTCAAAGTATCAACAGTATACGTATCGATTGCGATTTGACAACTGGGTCATTCCATAATGGTGTGAGAACACATACGATCTACGAGTTCAGCCCGAATGTAAAGCCAGGCTATAAAATAAACATACAACCGAAAAACCTTATTTATTTACCAGTTGTTCGCCGACGTATAAACACGGTTTCCATTACTGTTGTCGATCAGAACGGTAAATTAGTCGACTTTCGCGGTGAGACGATCACTTGTCGCATACATATAAAAAAGGACATATAAACCAAAATGATAATTTATCAAGAGTATCAACAAAACTATAAAAGCGGTTCATCTTTCAATCAGAAACGTAGTTACAATCAACGTTCGAAGGTATCAACATCGAATTGTGTTTTGAAGCGAAAAAATATTGAATTTTTAAAATCAGTAGGACTGACGGTGAAAAATAAACGTACACAAAAATAAAATAGAAAAGTTTAGAAATGACTACAAATATTCTTCATGTGAAGCAACCAGTATTACGAATTGATGATGTAACCAGTCAGCAATACCATACATATACACCATATACAACAACATACAAAAACAATGATGAAATACGAATCACAATTCAATCACAGGATCTATACGTTTTACCTTCCGAAAGTTATTTACAAATTGAATTCAGTACCGCAAGAAAAGATGGTGAGGCATTCAGTGATCTTGATGCATCATTTACCTACGGATTCATTTCACATATGTTCAACGAAATTCGGTACGAACTAAACGGTGTAGAGATTGATCGTTCAAAATTGCCTGGAATAACGAGCTTAATGAAATGTATGGTTGCATGCAAGACCACAGATAAAATAGCTCACGACATTTATGTTTTGAATAGTCTCTCTAATGTTCAATCAAAAACATATCATGCAACAATTCCACTTCGTTTCGTTTTGGGCTTTTGTGATGATTTTAACAAGATCATATTGAACAGCAAGCATGAATTAATTTTAGTTCGAAGTCGTAGTGACATCAATGGATTTCAATCTAATGAAAATATTGTACAACTCAATATAACAAAGATTCATTGGAAAGTTCCACATGTTCTGCTAAGTGACACCGCTAAATTGAGCATGTTGAGAACAGTAGCCCGAAACGATCATCTTTCATTAGCCTTCCGTTCGTGGGATCTGTATGAGTTACCAGCACTACCTCAAACAACCCGACATATGTGGAATGTTAAGACTACAACACATCTAACAAAACCACGATATGTTATTGTCGCATTCCAAACAGGACGAGATCAAATTGTAAATGCCAACGCATCATATTTCGATCACTGTGACATTACAAACGTAAAATTACATCTCAACAATGAACGCTTCCCATATGATGATATGAATCTAAAATTTAGTGATCTATATTACAATGAACTGTATCATTCATTCAGCAAAATTCAACACTCATACTACAATGGTTCATCACCTTTGAATCCGATTAATGTTACCTTCAACGATTTCATAGTAAGACCAGTATTTGCTTTCGACTGCTCGAGGTCGGACGAAACTATCAAAAACGGAATGGTTGATGTATGCATTGAAATTGAAGCAACAAAAGATTTCCCATATGGCACTAAAGGTTCATGTTTGATCATACATGACAATTTGATTAAATACTCACCGTTTTCAAGCCTGGTTCATCGTGAGATATAAATGCTCGTGAAAAAATAGACAAAAAATGAGTAAATTGGATATAGTTAATGAACTCCATCGTAATGCGCGTAGAAATTTTAATCGCCGATATACGAGTATGAAAGGGATAAATGACACAATACAAGCTGACCTGGTTGAAATGTTACCTTACGCTAAACAGAACAACAACATGAAATATATTTTGAATGTAATAAATATATTTTCCAAGAAGGCATACGCTCGTGCATTGAAGAATAAAAGTGGAACCGAAGTTATGCGTGGGATGGAGTCGATTTTAAATGAGATGAATCATACGATCAAACATTTGCATGTGGATATGGGTAAAGAGTTCTATAATCGTTCAATGCAAGCTATGCTGAGACAGCGTAATATAAACATTTTTTCAACATTCAGCACAAAAAAAGCAGCTATCGTAGAGCGATTCAACCGAACACTGAAGAGCAAAATGTGGCGCCTGTTCAGTTATCGCGGCTCTTATAAATGGATTGATATTCTACAAAATCTAATTGATGAATATAATGAAAGTAAACATAGAACAATAAAAATGTCACCGAATCAAGTTAACTATCAAAATGAACAAAACATTCTGAAAACTGTTTACAATCATGTCTGGAATATATCAAACTCAAAACCTAAATTTAAAGTTGGAGACTTCGTTAGGTTAAGTAAATTTAAGCATATATTCAGTAAAGGATACACACCTAATTGGACTACAGAGATTTTTCAAATAAGAAAAGTACAGCAAACTTATCCAGTGACCTACCTATTGAGCGATTTAAATGCGCAACATATACAAGGTTGTGTATATGAACAAGAAATTCAGTTAGCAAGAAATCATAGCCTATATTTAATTGAAAGAATAATGAAGAAACGAGGAGATTTTTTATACGTCAAATGGCTTGGTTTCGATAAAACAAATAATTCATGGATCCATAAGAATGATGTAATAACTTGAAAAATTTAGTTCAATAAACTTCAAACACAAAAGAACTTTCAATTGTTTTTTATTTTTAAACTTGAATTAACAGATTCCAAAAAAAAATCATGATTTTTCATGTTTCTTCATTGATTACATATGGTGAAATCAGATACTTTTTTGTTTGTATTAAAAAAGAAAAAAAATCGAGTTGATTCATACAAATGAAAATATAGTTTTTCTACCGTTGACTGCAATTTGCGGAAAACGACAATACGGGCAAAGTGGATTGGCTTCCAAAGCCTGTTGAATACACCTTTCATGATAAATATGTCCACACGTTAAAGTTTGAAGCTTGAACATTTCATTACGGAGATCGTAATGACAAATTGTACAGATCGGATGATTATTACGCGCTGCCTCTTCAGCTTCTGTAGCTCGTATCCAGAATTGGCGTTCACGTTCACGTTCACGTTCTACGTTCCATTCTTCAATAACTTTCCGCAAAGATGTCAATCTCATCTTATGCGATGGA
>GL501418.1:24733-40696 GCA_000149185.1 Mayetiola destructor
CTGACACACTGAGTGAACACAAAACGTGGACAATGTGATGATGTTTTTGTTGGTGGTTGGTGGGAAAAATTCCATTTCAATAACTTCATTGCATTTTAAAAATGGTTAATTGAATAGAAGCCATAAATCGAAACTCATGTAACAAACAATGAAACCGAATCGGTAAATCATTTCGAAGCAAAATTCGAAATGACCAAAAAAAAAAGCGAAACGAATTCAACGAACCGGATCTCAATTGAAGTGAAATGTTTTTAAAAATTTGTAATCCATTGCGAGCATTCGAATATTTTCTTTTATAAAATATGCGGTTCGCATCCATTTCCATTTGGAGCGATTAAGGTAAAGTTGAAATTGGTTTCTCAGAAATTTGTTTCATGGATCGGAGGACCTTACAAAGTGCATCGTGATCAAAAGTCATTCGTAGATTGAGCAAAAGTATTTTTACCGGTTTTCCAAAGTACAAATCAAATTACGACAAAAAATACCAACAATGACAAACAAGGCATGTGAACAAGGAATCAACACATTTAAATGGGTAAAAAAAAAAATTAGTTTCACTTTGCTGGTCTTTCTTTTTAAATGGCCAACATCGGAATATTGAGCCCGAAGGTAATTCGTAAAATTGAAAAGCGTTGAGTGCTAAACGAAATCACGTCAAGCAAAAAATTACAAATCAGAGTATTAAATAGGTAAGAAAAGGTATATATCTATGTATGTGATATTGTGATATCGTACATATTGTTAGTGGTTCCGGTTTCATGATTTGCTCCAAGTTTCCAGTTCGAAGGATCGGCAACCGGCAACCATTGGTATGAAAATTGAAGCACAAATTCATTAAATTATATATCAAAAAATGAATTCTCATTAAATTTGAACGTAGTAAATTGGATTTTCAGCGAAATTGAAATTAATTCGTTATTATTATGATCCGGTTTCAGGGTTTTTCTCTCAGCAATCAATCACTGGATCAGAAGAAACCACTTGCCCTTTGGCAACAAAATGAAAATATTACACTCTCTCACACTTAAATAAAAACGAATGATGAACCAATTCCAATCCGATGTTATATCGGAATAGAAAACTATTTTGAAACAAAATTTCGCTGCATTCCTTTTTCGATGGTCGTAACCAAAGTATTTTCGAACCTAATTCATTCCTGAGAAATGAACACATTTGATGCTTTTCAATTAAAAAGACAAAAACCAAAATTTCAAAAATAATAGACTGGTAACTACAACAATGTATAATAAAATTGCACTGTTCACTGAGCGCGCTACACAGCATTCGACATCGGTTACGATGGAATCAAATACACTGTTGATATTTTGTAATCGTATATGTAATTTGGCTGTCTCAAAAATACACGATATCGTTTCGTTTTATTTCAATTCAATTTTTAGTGTTTGGTGATGAAGGAGCTTGTTGCAAGTGGCAGTGAATTAGAACAACCGTAAACACGAAAACCAACTACATCAGCAACAATAGGACTGAACGAAAATGTTATGAAATTCTACGTTTTCTATGAGAATGTTTATGGTGCAGTTTGCAACAATGGATCCGAATCCGTTTGCAATGAGAAACTTTTTTTTTTTTTTGTTGAAGACATTGTTTCCAGAAGTGAAGTTCATTTCTTAATACAGAACACTGAACATTGAACATGGTTCAAGTTGTAAGTTTTTAGAATTTAGCATTATATAACGTGGCAAAAGATAAACTTTTTACTGATGGCTGATCGCTGTTTTTTCACTTACCCAAAAACTAATAATCTCCTTCAATATATGAAATGGTTTCGATGTGGAAAAACGAAGGGACTCTTTTTCATTGTTGCTTTGATGCTACAAGCACTTGCTTAATGCATTCTAATGACAATATATTTATATCAACACCAATGAATATAGCAAATACACAAGAAAGTATCAAATTTATCCCGAAAATAGGTTAGGAAGATAAGAAATACAACGGAGACGGCATCAAGAGCATCAATTGTTCGCTATCAACAAAGGTTCATGTTAAAATTTACTTCCCTTTTGCGCCAAAAAGTAAATGAATGTTGGGAACGAATTCAAACCGAGAAAAAAGGAATTCTAACTTAAGTAATACTGAGAATAGATTGAGAGCAATATGGGTTTCGAAAATTGTGCGAATCATAAGTATTTTTAGCTTTTAGCGTGTATGGTGTGCGCTTTGTGGTTTTAGTTTGTGGAAATTTTAACGCCGACAAACTCAAGGATAATCGACGAAACTGTTACAAATTTATGCTTGTTATAATGTCAAACTTTTTATTTGTTTCCTCATCGTTGCTCATTGAAACTTTATCGCTTACGATCGCATCATAAATGAGTCGACACAGAAAATAGAAGAAAGTGCAAAAAGCAAGAAGGAATTCACTTTTTTTTAACGTGTAAGTGTTTTATTGAATGTGTGGCAGTGTGGCATTGTGGCATCTTTCCAATGAATAGTTTCAAAAGGAATTTTTGCAAGAAGTGAATTAACCAAAAGAAAGTAAATAAACATTGAACATTAAGCATGAAATGAAATGAAAAGTTTTCAAAATAACAAATGATTTGCGAATCAAAATGATGCAGGGTCGAAATGAAAACTTAGGACACATTTCAGACGAACAATGAAATAACACAAGAAAAGACAATAAAATATTTAGGAGTCGAACATTAAAAGAAGTGTGATGGATGGTGAATGATAGCACATGTTTGAAATGCGGTGTCATACTCCCTGTGGAAATGTTATATGCTATGAAAAGATGACTTTACATTTGATGAATTGAAAATTTAAACAAACATTTTGAATATTTATAAACAGAAAGTGTTGGACCAATTTCAAAATTTCTCTTTTCTAAGCTCTGTTATAACATTCACAAACATGCAAATTCTAATAACAATGAACAATGAACAATTCATTCAATCCATGGAATGCTTTGTACTTTGAAGTGGTTTGTTTCACATTTTCCTCGAAATCTGACTACCAATTGAGGGTCTAGGCACTCTTGGAATCCCACATATGTACATTGTACACTATGCACAATCATATTGCAGATTCATATTGAAAATGTTCCCCGAATTCGGCAATTGTTTGAAACTCGTTCGGAATTTATCTGTTGTTCTCATATAATATGAATTCCAAGTCCCAAGTACCGAATACCGCCAAACGTCAGCTTGATATCGAAATGAAAATCTCGTCATATTTGACAATTCAATATTATTATTATTTTGAAAATACGATAAACCCGATGTCGAGCCAAAATTTTTTTAGATTCATCTATGAAATTTTCAAACGAAGTGGATTATAATAACAAGAATTACGAGATTTGCGATTCGAGCGAAATTCGGATTTTCTTTTCTTTCGAATATTTGGCGTCTTTCACTGCATCACAAAATTAGAAAATATTTTCAACAACATGAAATTGTTTTGTATTGGTCTGATTTAAGGAGCGAGGGCGGTTAAGGGTTTCAAAATGAAATATATATATTTGATTTTAATATGCAGGGCAAGTCAACAATTTAATAACTGGAATTTTGTAAATATTGCGTGTTTTCTATTTTCCCATATGATAATGCTATCGTTGTATACAGATGCGTACTATGACTTTAATGGCTTAACAGTTCCCGGAAAATCCTCATGTAAAATATATTTGTTAAATTGTGTTATTCGATTAGCTCCAATTTGCTCTAGTTTTGTAAAGTGCTTGTTTTATTGTTTGCTTCAATATCGTTCCAAATTTCGTCTTAAACAGAATTGTTTTTTTTTGGGGGGTATAAACGATGTGTTACGACGAATGCCTATTATAAATGGCGTATAAACTGGATATTTTACATTTTATGGATTGAAGATTGAGAATTTAATATACTGCTGCATAGAGTGTTTACACGAAAACGTTCATTCTAACTGACTGATAAGCAAATATATTGCTGTTTGTTGATGTTGTTGCTTTCAATTTTATTACATAAATCTTATTCTCATGTGTGTGTTCGCTTAAAGTGAATTAATTTTAGACTTTGAACATTCTTAATATAAATTAATTTCAATTGCCATTGATGAACGAAGTTCAAAAAGCGTAAATCTTAAATTGGATTCCATAAAGCTTTCGCTAGCATTCGATGCGATAATGAATTTCGATGAGTCTCGTATTTCGACGTTAAGCTTTTGAAATGATGAGTTTCACTTGCGTGAGAATATGTTGGAATTCATTAAATGGCAAAGCATATCGTGTATATCGTGTATTGATTACCACAGGATTACAATCAACAGTATTATTTAATTTTATAGCCGCTGGTCATTTTCAATTTCAATAAAGCATTCACAAAATGGAAATTTGAAATTCATTGAAAAGTAACAAATTCCATGAATAACAAATGAAGGGGAATACGAACCTGAATGACCGTCCAGTTTTGGATAGTTGTAATAATAACTGAGAAAATCCTTTTAATAATTGATATCAGCGAGCGATGAATGAGAATGGTGAAGGAATTGTAGGAAACAGGATTTACACTAATTTCAACATTATTATTTCATAAAATCGGAGCAAACCAACCAATATAATTACGAACGATTGAGATTTTTGTATAAGCTCAAAAAAATCATTTAAATTATTCATATTTATTCACTCTCACAACAAATCAAATTCTCCGAATTTTTTATTCTTTTTTTAAATATAATATTTAATCGCCAAGTGGAATCGATCGTAATTCCCTTACTCGATATTTATTTATATCAAAATTCATTTCCATTCACTCAGCAATTAACACGAAAATATTATTTCGTTATTAGCTTAAGCAAATGCCAAGAAAACGATTGATTTTTGTCGAAAATGTGTTGATCGGAAATCGGTTATAGATTGATGACAATATCGTTATGATAAAATATTGTGTGAAAAAGCTTCTTCGAATTCTTGGTTCTCATGCTTGCATGGCATCATCGAACACAATAAAAAAGTTTGCCAAAAAAAAAAGAAGCTTAATTGGTTTGAAATTCCAAATGATTAATGATGTCGCCTGATTTCAGTTGATGCGCATTTTCAGCCTGAAAAAAGTTTTCAATATACTTTACACGCGAAAAAATTCTGCCTGTAATATGAACACAAATCCAAATTTACTTTTACATTCATCAGCATGCACACATGAACCAATGGTAAACAGTAAACAGTAAACAGTAAACAGTGTATAGCGATTGCGAGAAGAAAGGAATGAAAACTTTTGACATTTTAATTAATAACGTCAAGGGCTGAATTTCATTAATTATTTTATTCCGATGAAATGAATTCCATGTCTGGCACATTTTGTGCATTAATTTATATTCGTTTTGATACAAACTGATTGATAAATAGCCCCATGGCTTCTCTTCATTTGAATTGGACTTCAATGAAGTGTTCCGGAAACCAATTCGGATGATTATTATTAAACGGAAATATTTGAATTGTAAAGTGGATCCCGAAGCAAAGTCGATATTTCATTAATAACTATTGCTTACAAGCATTAAAAGTGAAGGCAACAGAACTACATATACGTAGTTCCGGAAGATATTTGAAATAACAACAGAAACGATTGAAATCGAGATGGAAATATTTAATCAATCGGTCGAACATCATAAACGATAATGGGAAATCAAATTCCTTTGAGATAATATATAAATTGTAATCTCAAGCACATGGGGAACTGAGATGAATTAGACGATAAACGTTGATTTTGAAATATTTATTAATATTCGTAAGTAATGAATACAATGTTAGTGGCTATAAATTTTGGTCATTCAATCGATATGGATCGCGTACACAATAATAATATTACACACGGCACATACAGGTGATATTCATAGTAAGTGCCAAAACTTTTTCGCTTTCAAAAAAGAAAAGTGAGCGTGTGCAATATTTGGGCCGAGCTAATTCTTCGGTTATTCGAATAATTCAGGAAAGGGGCAAATTGTGGTCGATAATAGACGATGGAGTGCAAGCAATAAATCTATGCACAGAATCAAAAACCATTTATGCCCTTCGTATAGTGTAACATTTGTCCAATCTATTTCATTACAAACAATGAATAACAACAACAACAAAAGCAATAACAACATTTGAACGATGTATCGTTACCGCATCATTAGGTGATACGCATTACCTATCGCCTTTATTTCGTTCCATTGACTGAAATCTCTGATGATAATGACACATATATTGTACATTTTGTGAATCGTATGTTTGAGTGTGTTATAAATTTTACATCGAAGCCACATAAAGTTCAGAGTTCATCGCATATCGAAATATAAAAAGGTGGCTGTGATTGCTGTGTGAAAGTATACAAATAAATTTAGTGAATGCTGTGAACCAACATCCAACATACACCAATAATTAAGATAATATTGTTCCATTAATTTCGATGGTCTAACCATCATTTCCTATCCTGGATTTTGGATGCAGTAAAGTCGCATTAGCACTGACACACTACTGTAACTACCACTGCTATAGAACTAAATGACGACGAAAATTGAATGCCATCGATAAAATACGTACATTATGATGTAATATGAATACAATGTTTGTGGTGTCCATCTTCTTCGATACCCGAAACTATGTGGCCAAAGCAAAAGTGTTTTGATTGTGATTTAATCTCATTATCATTTTAAAGAGCAACACATTCGATGGGCGACTGATTATGCGCCCTAATGTAAAAAAGATTTGTTTATAATTTTATGTAACTCTCAATTCACTTCTCTTTGCCCACTGCTCACTGCTCACTATTCACATCCATTCTCATAATTTGCCGTAATGAGCGAATTAAGTCGAATTTTGTTAAAGTCGGAAGTAAATTATTAGACGAAGATTAAAATGTGCCGTTGAAGTTTTTACCGTATCACACTGCCAGTAAGCATTGAGCATATGGATGACTGTGAGCGATGAATGGATATGAATGGATATGTTTGCAATTGAGTCAGTGTGATTTAATCAGAAAATGATCCGATGGGAAAAAGTGAATGAAAAGAAATGGTTTCAGAAAGGCATCAAGTGCCCATTATACATAAACATAAGAAAATGTCGGGAAAATAGGGCATTGGAAAGAATCGTCAGAATTCAATGTACAAATGTACGAAGAAGTTGATGCGATCCTCTAATGAAAATGAACATTTTTCAATCGGATAAACGAATGATGAATACATGGCTCTTTGCACTAATTCACTAATTATTTACCATATAAATTGCAATAAATAACATAAAATAATGTTAAAAGCAAAAATACACGCATTTATCATCCATCAGGCGTTTTGCAATTTGCTCCGAATCCAAAATCCAAATGAAATTTTCTTCATTCCCCCTAAAGTTTGGTAATTTTCATTTCTTTCTGAATTGAGAGCTGGGTTGATGGTCTTCAAATACTGAACCATATCCTTCTTGAATAAAATAATCCTAAAACTCATAAAGTACATATATAAATATATTCTTAGCATGTGTTAGAATGCCAGGACATGAAATTACGTTAATTCTTATTCGCTAAATGATGGGTATATCGTTAAGTATTCGCATGTGTAAGGTTCGTGCGTTTTGCACAATATTATTATACTTGTTTCTCCTTGTGACTGTGCTCATGGCTCATGCCACAAGCCTGTCGAATGCATGTTAGGTAAAAGTACGTCAAAAGTCTTTTATATTCGATTTATATTTACAAAAGAGTGCGTATTGCGTATGCATTCAATGTATACAGACTTCGAGTTATAAGTTCTGTTCTTATATTGCGAATACAAAACACTCGTGGCCGTCAAACAAACAAGCTGGCAGAGTAGTAGGCAGGCAGGCAGACATTATTGTTGATATGCTCAACGCGTTCTTGTTCTAACATGATGTTAGATGAGAACATGATTAGAGTATGATCCATGATATCGTGTATCATGTAATTATGCTAAAGATGCCATTGAATGGGATCCGGATAAAAGTTCACGAGGTCAAACCAAACTGAATAACAAGATTTTATAATACTGCGTGTCAGTTTATTTGGAAGACGTCACTGCATGAAAAGAATGAATTTTCCAAGTTCTGTTTTTTTCTGTTTTATTTAACAAAAGAACACTGTGTAAACTGTGCGCTTTCATGGCTTTTAGGTGTTGTACCTGTAGATCTGTAAATTGTGGATTTTACATACATATATGATACCGAATCAAGTGGTTTTCTGTCGTTTGTCTTTCTATCAATTTGTTTTTTATACCTTCCACACGTACATCAACATAAGTAACACATGAGAGTGCAGCTGATTCGCTGAGTTTCATCGGGGCGATAATGTTGTTGAAACTCAATTACATACAGAACATTGAATTTTCTGTTAATTTTTTAATAAAAATAACATTCTTTTCAGCACTTTTCAACCCTTTCACTTCGCATACTGCTCAATGTTCACATAATTTAGTCTTCAGTACTCAGTGTTCAGCGCTCGGCGTTCAGATTCAGTGGGAGATAAAAAAGTTTTACATCGGGAAAATATTTCGCATTTGTTTTGAGATCCTCATTATCGCTATATTTTTTTTTTTGCAATCTGTTGTGTATGACAGGTTTCATTCGTTAGCATTTCCATTCACAAGCACATTCAATGGAACCCGGTTAATAATTGTCTACTCGGTGCGCTTAGCGCTCTTTCATAATTTTATTAAAAGATAAATTAATATTTCAAATTTTAATTTGAATAAGAATTTTCTACACACGACACAGTCAATGCACTCAATGGTGTACTTTCATTTAAAATACGAAATTACCGTAGATTTTTTTTCAGTTATGCTCGCACAAAATGATTGAGAAAATTGTAAAATTTGTGAACGATCCATGAACACATGGCGTGTGCGAATGAAATGTATAGTAATTGTACGCGTGTAAAATGCAAAATATGCAATCTGCAATATGCAAAAAAAAATGGCGAAAGCTGAGCATTGAAAATGCTAAAAAATATGCTGACACTTCCATATGAATACATATGAAAGTTGATTTTATTTTTCATGTATGAATGTCGAACACATTCAGAATTCACTTTTTGTTTTTGCTTTATTCAATTCATTGCATTTTCATTTCATTCAAATTGATTTTCTAAAAACATCTTCGTCATTCTTTGCATTTGGGTTGGAGCTCGTAATTGGACGTCAAAAATATTTGAATTTTAAATATGCTGGAAAAATTTCGCTTATGTAATTAATCGACTGGAAGCTTTCATCATCGGCAATCGGTGACTGCTAAATATATTCAATTACATATTATCAACTCAAAACTAATTTAAATTAACGGTGTTATTAATCATACCACAAATCTATTGATTTTAATTTGATTTAATTAGAATGCGTGATAGGGGGAAAAGTGTTGCTGAATCAACACACTCAAAATGAATTCTAATGAAATTGGAAATTCAAACTAAAAATCAATAAACAGTTATTTTCAATTACAAGCTACGGTCGCCGGTTGATTCATTATATCGACCTGAGTGTGTGTGTGTGTGATATTTGATGTTTGTGATGAACGATTCGAATGTGTTGAGTTCAAAATCCAAAGCATATAGTGTGAAACTGAAAAACAAACCAACTGAACAGTAAAAAGAATTCAAAGTTATTGAAAGTCGATCACGAGACATAATGAATGTGACAAATGGAAAAGGGAGGGGGGGAAAAACAAACCGAAATTTTGGTCGACATGTGCCATATGCGTGTCGTAAACACCCAAGACAATTTTCTATATTTTATTTGATTTTCCATTGAATTGTGATTATTATGTTAGCATTGAATTGCTATGCATGAACTGTAAATCAACAGCAATTGCGCACGATGAATCTGAAAAATCATCGAAGAAAATCGAAGAATAACAACAATCAAATTCGAAATTGATTCATGTGTTGAGCGCTCGTAGGGAGCTTAGAATGAGATATAGCAGAAATACAGACAGTAAATAAACAAGAAAAAATTGAATGCAAGAAACGAGAACATATTCAGAATTTTGGTGCCTGTCCAACCGAGAATAAATAGAAGAAGTAACAAAAAGGTGAAAAAATAGCCAAAAGCAAACGTTCCGAATCGATTTACATTTAATTCATTCTGAAAATGAAATTTTGTTATTCGGGTATTTATTACCATTGGATATTGAAATTGGATCTTTGGAACAGAATCTCATGGAAATTTAGTTCGGATGCCGAGAGCAGTCGAAAGATGTGTGGTTTTAGTGTCCAAAACAGACACGTATACCGAATACATATGTTCAATTCTCGATTGGCTAGACATTGGCTCAACAAAATTTTCAAATTGAAGCGTTTCCCGCTCATTGCGTGCGACTTTTCGATTTCAGTTTTCAGTTCAATTAAATATTTACCCATTGGAATTGGTTTTTGGTTCTGATTATGGTAACATTCGATTGTGTGTACTGGTAACTAGTAGTGTGTACAGTGTACACTCGATTTGGAATTGAGTAAATAACTGTATTCAATTTGGATTCAGATTCGAATTCAAATTGAAGCTGACAAAAGCTAAAGTTTAGCGAATAACGGTGATTTGAGTAATGAAAATTATTCCGATTTGTGAAAATAAGAAAAAACGAACCAATTTTTTTTTCACATCGGATTCGAAATTCGAATCTTTTTAATAATAAAAATGTTCATTTCATGGCTATCGATTTGTGGATTCGAAAACAGACATGGGCACATAGAGTCAGCACATATCAGAATTCAGTGAATTTAATTAATTTTTTTTTTTTTCAAAGAAAATCTTCATGACGGCGAGTTGTATTTACAGAAAGAATGTTCAGGTGAACGCGCGCACCCGCGCTAATTCAATACAATTGAATCTAAAGAATAAAAAGGTGCTGATTCATTAATAAAATGCGATTCTATTGAAAGGCTTCGGATTTTCAACTACCAATCAACCAACGAATGCCAATAATTGAAAAGAAATTTAGTTTTTCTTTTTCTTCTGCTTTGTCGACATTATATTCGATTTAATTTAAAATTTGATGAATTGAAATTGATTATTGGCGATCAATGTTATTCAGAACAGAACAATGGCAATCGGGAATCAGTAAAAACGTATGAATGATGAATGAACAAAGAAATTAAAAACTGAAAAGTCAGTTCTGTTTGAACAATTGGAATTAAAAAAAAAGAGATTCAGAAAATATTTTCATTTGATTTCGTTTTTTTCTCTGAATTAAATAGAAAAGTAATAAAAATGATTGCTTACCTGTAGTTTGAGCTCAATGGAACTTTACCGATGGCAACATTTTCATATTTGCTTCCGGATATACGCGCCCAATAGTAGGAGAAATCACCTGATTCATGTTGTGCATTGAAACGACATTTCAATAAAATATTTTCACCCTCACGTGTGTCCATCAGGGAATCTTCAGCTGTGCTCAGTGCTAATACTGAAAAAATAAAAATAAATCGTTATTAATTAGTGAGTGTTGAAGATTGTTCTTTTGATTTGAATGAAACAGCTTATAAAACTGGGTAAAAAATAATATTTAAAACTCATGAAAGATTTATTAAATGGCTCAATGATTTCACATCCAAATAAATTGTGATTTATTCATTTGAATTTTTCTCCATTTATGATGAAAACCCAAAAACTTGCATTCGCTCAAAAATAAATATCGAAAGTCGAAACCATGCATTCGTTGGGACTGATTAAAATTTATAAAGTTTTTCCAAAAAACAAACGGTAACTAGTTCCATGGAAAAGATAATGAGGATATTTTTCTTCTCCCTCTCTCACTCTCTTTCTCTCTTTGTAGAAAATTTTATCGTTGATACGAAGACACGTGTATGTGTTGTTCTTATTTTGTTGGTTTCTTTGGCGAGTAGAAAAAGGGAAAAAACATTCAAACCACTCCCAAAAAAAACATGAATGTGAACCATTTCAACATGAATAATTCAAAATCATATTAATATTTATCAAAGGCAATTGCTTTTGGGCAATTAATATTATCAATCAAAAGATGAAAATCTTTCAGCAAAATTAAGCGACGACTTGAAAACAACCATTAGATCAACTATTATCATACAGAGCACACATCAAACCAAATGCCACTTTAACGATGAAAAAAAAAATGAAATGAAAGAAACAAATTCTCCAACTCCACCACCACCACTAAATATGATATTTAACCGGCTGTGCGTTTGCAAAATAGAATGTTGGAGGGTGGAAGACCAGAAGAAGCAGAATCGAGAAGCGACAAATGACAAAGTCCTGAATAAATTCTTTTTTGTGAATCCTTTTTTCTATAATAATTTTCATGTCGAAGATTTCTCATCGGCATGATGAGTGCTTGGAGTTTGTCTATTCATTATTCATTACTCGAATTGCAAATGACAATGATGGTTAAAGGAGAAAAGAGAGCGAAATACATACAAAAAGTTAATTAAATATTTGTCTTTGCAATTACGCAATTAATGTGAACGAAAAACAAGACAACATGATGCATTGATAAAAACGTTTGTTTACTACGATGAGTACGGAATGGCGAAGATGACAAACTTATTCGTCGAAAGGATTCTTGTTCTTATAAATTTCAATTTTGAAATAACAGCGACAAGCCAAACGAAAAACACTGTAAATATGTGCCCATGCGAAGCACATCTCATCACTGCAAGATGGAAAACTGGCGACTGGAGCTGATGCAGAAGAAAAGTAAATTTTATTAAATCTGTGTATCGTTGTACGTTATACATCACAAACAGTCTCTCATTTTGCCAAAAATAACTAACACAATTACGAAAAATAAGAAATCATACGAAAAAAGCTACCCAAAAATCAAGCAAACGATGAAAAACACTGTAAATATGTGCCCATTCGAAGCACATCTCATCACTGCAAGATGGAAAACTGGCGACTGGAGCTGATGCAGAAGAAAAGTAAATTTTATTAAATCTGTGTATCGTTGTACGTTATACATCACAAACAGTCTCTCATTTTGCCAAAAATAACTAACACAATTACGAAAAATAAGAAATCATACGAAAAAAGCTACCCAAAAATCAAGCAAACGATGAGTGTGAGAGATGAAGAATGAAGGGAATGAAGAATGTTGTTATGTTCTGAAGAAAAACTTGGCCCAAAAATGTGTTTTGAATTATACTTCAACCGTCGGTGAAGTTGGAAAGCATGAATTAACTGCATTGAAGAAATATGTTTGCCTTGATTCTGTTTCAAGCATTTTGCTATTTCTTGTTTTGCTTGAAATGAAATCCTCTGGGGAAAATGGTCGATCAAATCGTCGAGTTAATTTCGATCATTAGAGTCTGGCTTAAAAGCCATTTCATTTCGTGCATTTTTTTTTTTGTTATTTTTCTTTTCATTTGCAATTAGGCTCATTTGCACATGAGAAATGAGCAAACATAATATGGTATCGTTCTCGTTGCTCAACAAAGGTTCTGGAGCAGATTTTCTGAAATATGTTTCACATTCAAGTTTCAGACATTACTCATGAGTCATGAGCATCGATAATAATTTGAGCTGATGTTGAATGAGTTGCGTTTGTATGAAAACCATGGAAACCGAAGACGATTGGAATGGACAACAACAGCAACAACGAATAAAAAACTAAATAAACGCTCAAATTGCCCAACTTCAGTTATTTGATTATTATTTTTTGTTGTTGCTGGCAGTTGTTACAGTTCGTTTTCTCTTCTTTTTTTTGCGTTTGTGCTTGCCAAATTTATTTTTATTAGTTCGAGAAAGCGTCAGATCGAACAACGGAACACAGATGTGAAATACGAAATGGAAATCAAAAATGGTGCACTGGCATGTAGCAAAAAGCAAGAACATCCTATTGTTTACACGTACTTGCGCTTTGCGCGTTAACAATGAATGTGATCCAGTATTTGGTATTTTGTAAGTGTTTTCATCTCGGATTGAATTTTCTGATTATAGACCTAGCTCAGTGACAGCAGCGAAAAAAAAATATTCTTGGAAATTGAATACATTTCCGGGCTTTTTTTCAAAAAACAAAAAAAAATCCTTCTCTCTTTTCTTGTCCTTTTTTTCTGTACGAAAATTCCCTAAATTGTGGTACTGCCATCATTTGCTAACAAAGTTTTTTGTTTATCTTTTTGTTTGTTTCGATGCTTGAATTATTATTTTTTGTCATAGGTTAGAGCAGATTTTCTGAAATATGTTTCACATTCAAGTTTCAGACATTACTCATGAGTCATGAGCATCGATAATAATTTGAGCTGATGTTGAATGAGTTGCGTTTGTATGAAAACCATGGAAACCGAAGACGATTGGAATGGACAACAACAGCAACAACGAATAAAAAACTAAATAAACGCTCAAATTGCCCAACTTCAGTTATTTGATTATTATTTTTGTTGTTGCTGGCAGTTGTTACAGTTCGTTTTCTCTTCTTTTTTTTTGCGTTTGTGCTTGCCAAATTTATTTTTATTAGTTCGAGAAAGCGTCAGATCGAACAACGGAACACAGATGTGAAATACGAAATGGAAATCAAAAATGGTGTACTAGCATGTAGCAAAAAGCAAGAACATCCTATTGTTTACACGTACTTGCGCTTTGCGCGTTAACAATGAATGTGATCCAGTATTTGTTATTTGGTAAGTGTTTTCATCTCGGATTGAATTTTCTGATTATAGACCTAGCTCAGTGACAGCAGCGAAAAAAAAAAATATTCTTGGAAATTGAATACATTTCCGAGCTTTTTTTCAAAAAACAAAAAAAATCCTTCTCTCTTTTCTTGTCCTTTTTTTCTGTACGAAAATTCCCTAAATTGTGGTACTGCCATCATTTGCTAACAAAGTTTTTTGTTTATCTTTTTGTTTGTTTCGATGCTTGAATTATTATTTTTTGTCATAGGTTAGTTCATCTGCAGTCTAGTAGCATATTTGTCGTTTCTCCAGCGTTGAACGCCATATTTTCGCCTTAATTGGATTTTGAATGAGACATTTTGTGATTTTTCGCAACGATGTTGAGCTGAAAAAATCATCGGCTAAACGCTATGAACGCCTGTACTCATGAAATTTATTCAAATCGTTTACATTTTTCGCCTATGAAATGTTCTCCCATGGCTAAAATATCATATATTATCATACCCATACATGACCCATGATTCGCTCCTACTTAATTAATAATTAGAATTTCAAATGGTATTTAATGACAAATTAAAAATGCGATTTAACGAGTCGAAAAAAAACTTTGTTTGCCGACTGGGATGAACGGGGTGCAAGATTTTCCTGCAGTGTTTGTCATTTTTCATTCAATTTGGTTGTTCTAAATTTGAATAAATTGTTATTCATCTTTGAGCAAAATTGCATCAACTCCGAGCTTCAGATCCCCAAATTTCCCCTCACACCCCCATACGCGGATTGAAAAAATATGAATAATGAGAACGCTTTGCATTGAATAATATCTTATTTTGAATTGTATTCGATCGCATTAGACACGAACATTAGCGTTAGCAGCACATTACATACCGAATGAAGCTGTATCATTGAACATTTTTTCAATAATGAAAAAAGTGAAACACACAGGCAAACCCTCCGAAAGACTCACATGGAATTCCATAATCCGTGTACGATTCGATAATATTTATGTCTTATTCAATAATTCTGTAAAAAGTTACGACCGAAGCTCGAACAAGTAATCAAACAAAAAGAAAATTGTCTTTGTCGAAAGGCACGCAACAATATTTCCAAACCCGGTCTGCATGCCATTTGCAAAACATAATAATACATTTTCCAATGTAAAATATTCGATGTAATTTTGCTTCGTGTCGTTTTTTTCCCCTTTCTCTCACTCCGTCTCCCTATCGAAGTCTCGGCGAAACTTATTTTTTTTGTTGCATGCACACGAAGTGAATGGGAATTGCACACGGGACAAAATACCAAATGCGAATCCGTGCGGAGCATGAGAGATATCATTGAATAAAGTATACAGACATCCAAAGTTTTGCAATGAAATAGTTAAATGCTGAATGTTGAATATGAGTTCGAAGCCAAC
>GL501419.1:42553-67140 GCA_000149185.1 Mayetiola destructor
AAACCGATTGAATTCCATTTGTTCGGTAGAGTGTAGCGAAATATTCAAACAAATTTGGCAACAGTTTGAAGTGTAAAACTCTGGAACATAATTCGTCGGAAAATCAATTTCCTTTTAAAATCGACATTTACAATGTTGGATACTTCTTTTCGCTCAACTGTTTGTTCGATTGCCCCATATGCAGTGTGGGTATTGGACATATTGCTGCCTAAAACGCATCAGTGGATGGAATATTGTCCACCATCAATAATTTATTTGTACGATGGTTGGAATTTTGTTTTATTTTTCTCCCACACAGCATGTGTGTTGTAGTCAAATGCAAATCACCAAAAAAAAAACCCGACTAATTTAGACTATGAATTGGAATGGAAACATCCGTAAATGTTTCTGATAGACCATATTTACCATTCAATAGCCATCCCAAAAACGTGTACATTGTGCAATGTTTTTTCATATGATGAGGAAAATCAAGTCTTTTGAATCAAAACAAATTGAAATCAAATTGTTAGAGATTCAATTGAGCAGCAGTCTGTCGGCCGTTTTGTGCATATTATTCAGTGATTCAAAATTCAAATATTCGGGATCTGAATAAATATATTCAATGCAGTGAAAAAAAACAAAACGAAAAAAAATTCGAGCGCGTAAATGGTACTTTCATTGGTTGGTCGTTCACTGAGGTAAATTCTATACTATATTTTGCTTATACAGAACAGGAAATTGAATCAAAATTGGAATATGGTGCATATGCCGTGATCACTATGAGCCATCAATTCAGTGAAAATTTGAATCTAATTCTATCGATAATTGCAATAATTTTTGCATTGAATGGTGAATGAATCACTGCTCTGCACAAAGTTCAAAATGTCGAATGTTCGAATGTCGAATGCAAACACACAAAAACATTTCAAATGCAAATTGAACGAATGATTCGGTATGGAACGAATGATGTGGTGCAGAGAACAGGAAGCAATTTTATATTCATATTAAAAATAGTTGAAATTTTCCCATTGCAGATTGCAAATGAACTTACATAAAATTGCATAAAACGTTATTTCATTTCCGTTTCGATATTTGATGCAAATATATAACGTTCGTTCAATGAACAATATTCCTGAATTTTAATATTTGGAATTTTCGATTTTATGCTGCCGGAACCCCAATTCAACTCAATGTTTTTTTGATAGGGACAGATGATTTCAACCGAATTCTGTTCGCACAATTCTCTAAATAACTTATACACGAATAAAATGAACTCAATTGTTTGGCCTGACACTGTCAGTTGTTCATTTGTCATGAAAATATATGTGAAATGGAAAAAAAAACATACATATTCTATTTTGCACTGTTCATTTGGCCTCAACCTGAAACCTTTTGAAACGGTTTTTCTCATGATCAGAAGAATTTTAAAATCATGTTATTATTTTACTGTCGAACTAATTGGATGGATGTCAATATTAGAGTTTCAGTTTCAAAACCTACCCACAAATTGTGTTTCAAATAAATGTACGTTTTACCAATGTTCTCATTCAAATCATTCCAAATTCTGTTACAAATTAATTTTCTCAATGTCACGTTTTACATTTCACTTTGCTGTGATATTTCATTAATTGAATTTTTGGACCCGAAATTTTACAAATTTGAATGTTCCATTTAATTGGGACAATAACATATTCAAACTCCAACTTTAAATATTACAGATGCTACCATCACATTTCATTTTTCACTCACAATTGAGACTAATAGCTGGATATTAGTGGTAATATACGTGGTAATTTATGATAAATATCTAAATCCGGGTCTGATTGGATTCTGGATCACCTTTTTCCTCTGTACGTGGCAAAAAAATGAAAATCTTCTATTCGATTCAAATGTGAATTTTGTTTTCGTTAGCAAAATAAGCGCCCAAGATCCAATAAAATATTTGAAATGCTAAACGGATTGACTCATGAATGAAACAATCGATTTATATAGACATGGAAATCTAAAATTCGTTTCATCGTTTTCTGTTCGTCGTGTAATACGACTTCAAACTCATTCAGTCCTTTTTATCGGTTGTTCAATGAATGGAAGCAAAAAGATACGGAACGGATGTTTGTCCATTTGACGATAGTATTTCGAAAAACTTGCAAGCACAAATGCTTGAACTGCAACGAATGTGAAATCTTTGATCCATTTTGATTGAAATATTTTTGCAATTTATTGAAATTCTAGGAAAACATTAAGGAACTGTAAACATTCCGGAAAAGATCTTTCTGAAAGAATGCATGCAATTTTGTATACACTTATTTGAAAATTGCATTTCGTTCGGTCCTCACCTCTATGCCTTTTATCATCGTTTTACATAGTACATTGTGTGGCATACAAAAGTTTATTTAAATTCCATTAATAAAATGGTTTCAAATTTTAGAGTTTCTTAAGTAAAATAGCAAAATTATTGAATGTATTTACTGATCATTTAGGATGTTTGAGTCGTTTGGCCCATTCATTTACATCAATATGAGCTGGTATTATTCTTTTCGAGCATACACAATACACATGGCATGGATTCAGAAGAAGATAAGAGAGAGAGGCAACTCAGGCCGCCATTGATTCAAAATCACTTTTAACCGTTGTTTGAGCGAAATGTCTTTTTTGTCGAACTCCAGACAAGAAAGTTCTCGAATATTTCAATCCATTTTAGTGATGAGAAAATCCTCTCCGTTTCGGGTGCTGTTGTATTTTTTACTTTCAGTGCGTTGTCGAAAATTCATGTTTGCTTTTTATGGCGATAACTTCGTTTTTTTTTTTGCTTTCAACCTAATTGTTGCACCAACTACTATCGTTTGCGCACAGATCGCAAATGTTATTTTATGCATCGATTCGAAACTTGAACAGTTTGTATAGCTGTTATCGTTTGGCAGAACGTATTTTCTGTTCAGTCATCCTTTAGTTACAGCCAATGTGCACATATCCTTTTCCATGGCTTACAACTAATAATAATATGAAGACAGATAGGAATCGGGTTTTTTTCGTTTTTTTTTTCGCTGCAAAATAGCGATGTGTGTGTTCCGAAAAAAAAACGATTAAATTTTGTTGACGTGGTCCCAAAAGCATCTTTATCTATGCTCACAGTGGCAATAGCTTATTGAAATCCGTTTGGAAAACAGATTTGACGCACATCCACATTTTCCTATTGTTGTTGACAGTTGCACGTAAATCGTTTCCATTGAACTTTCAGAATTATGTTTTATTACGATATCAGATCAGATCGGATCGGATCGGATGGACTGACATAAATTTTTTTTATAATTTTCTAAAATGCGAAATAAAATGTGTTAAATGTAAAATCAAAACCAACAGAAGCAATGCAAGGAAAATAAAAAACAAATCTGCTTCACTTGCATTTTTCAACTGGAAACTGATAGCATTCATGGTACGTTGGCTCTTCATAATACAATTCCTTTCGCATTTGGTTTGCGCATTATTTCTTGTTATTGGTACATTGACCGTTGGCCGGGCATCGTATATGAACCAAAAAAAGATCCATTCCATTCCATGATGATGGAACAAGATTGTTAATGCCGTTGTTTTCCGAATTTTTACTATTCACTATTTTTTTCATCCCTGAACTATTTTCGATGTTGCATACCAAATCACTCTCCTTTCAGCTTTGAACCAGTTCAAGTGGAATTTTTTGGTTTTCATTAAGTTGCAACAGTGAAAAATGGAGAAAAAATGGCTATTGAAAAGTTGGCATGATTTTGAATGCATGGCTTACCTTGAATTACATCGGTTTGCGATATCATCGTACAACCGATGCCAAAACACTTTATTCATTACATCGTTAACGAGATATAAAGGTATCACCCGCATGAGCACGACGCACCAATTCTATTTAGTATCCACTGCAATGCAATTTTCAATTAAAATCCATTCAACTTATGGCAAAACACTAATTAAACCATCGACGACGAGCACAGCAGTTCTAGCACTAGCAACATTCTGTCCATGGTGAAAATTAAAATATTTAACTCACGAAGAAAACATTAATCACATTTCATATGATGGAGTCGAACGATAAAGCAATTCACAGGGAAACTTTTTTCAGGTGCAAATATTGTGTGTTCATCCATTTGTTGAGATGAATCCGATAGCATTGAGCTAAACAAAAATCGAAATATAAAAAGATCGGAGCTGGAAACGGCAAAATGGAAAAGCGAACGATAGTTAAATGTTGAAAATTGAATAAGAAGTACGAAGAATAATTCAAATTATGAAAGTTTGAATGGCATTTCGAATGTATATTAACAATTTCTCATTTCGATTGTGTAACGCACCTGAATTGCTTTTCATCAGTTCGTCAATTGAGTTGGTAATGTGTAACAAAGTTTTTCTTTCTTGCCAATATGTAATAAAATAGCAACAAATGCTTTCGACAAATGGCTTCAAAAACTTTTTTTTTATCGTAACATCTTTGGAATTTGTTGACCCCGTCATGAAGCCAACATCGGAAAAGAATTTTTAGTTATAACAAATAATATCGAATTGGTTTTGCGTGCATTGCTTGTCTGGAATTCCTGTTATTTCGATATAATCTGGTCTTATGTTTTGGAAAATATATCTAGAATTTGTTTATTTCCATCGAAATTGAAATAACTTTTTGTTTGGTCTCCAAGTTGGCTTATTTTTGTGTTGTTCTCAGTTTTCAGCACAGCCCCGCCGCACATTTTCGATTATTGAAAAAGTTTTTCGTCAATAGCTTAATTACGTAGATTGAAGATGCTTGATCATGGGAACATTGTGTTGAGTTCAACGGCCAATTGTTATTATTGACAGTCGCAGAAAATGATCCAGACGTCAAAGTTTTTGTTGAGCCACTAACTGGCCGACAAAAAAAAAATGACATATAACTTGATAGCGTCGATGAAAAAGTTTGTCACAAATTCACATCTAATTGACAGAAAGCAAATGCTTCGCATTCGTTTATTTATTTATTTATTGTTTCAATGTTGTTGCGAATTCGAATGAAAATTGAACGGAAATGAAATGTTTATTTATTCACTTTATTAAATTCGTTTAGAACCGTAAAGTGCTTGTTCGATCAACCATAATGACGGAATTAGGAATTGGAGCATTTTTTACGTAGGCTTTCGAATAAAACGTGTTTATTTTGTTTATTTTCATACAACGCACAATTTTTTCAGTTGAATCACGGAATCGAGGCGGATAAATGTGTTTTTTTTTCTCTCTCGTTAAAATGGAAAAACATTCTCGAGCCTCATGCTACACGTTGCACGTTCGGTTTCACATTCAATCGAATCTAAAATGAATTAGCGGCTGGAAAATTGGCTCAACAAAATTGTATATGGCCTCGATATATTTCCATTTGCGGATGGACGATGCTCGATTGTATGCATATGTTTTTGATGTCAGAAAAAGCGCCTGCAAGTGAAAGCCTCATGAACACTGTGAACACGTTTTTGGATTTTCGATTTGCGTTGAGCGATAAATGACTACGATAAAATTTGATTATTGATTTTATGATTTTTTTTCTATCTATGAACCGATTCAATTTGTTTATCACAATGCTCCCTGATATACGAGCGCATGAATTATTATATATTCTCTGTGCGATGCGATATTGCGACAACCGAACAAAAAAAATAATCATGTTCGCTTTCAATTTGATAGGGATTTTTTGGCTTTTCAAATGCACAGCACCGATAAGCATAGATAAAAGATAAAATCCCAAATGTGTGCACATATTTTACGAAAATATAGTGATTTCATGTGGAAAAATTGTCATCGTTGATGATCTTCATTCATAATATACGCTCTTTTTTCTTCATCACCCATTTTTTAGCATGGTTTTTTCCAAGGTTTTATTCAGCACCGGCAAAAAATGAAAAATACGAAATGATCGAACAAGTTGAAAACATTCGAAAGCAGAACCATATGTTATGAGACTATTCACTGTTCAACAACCACAAAAATGAAATGCAACTGAGCGAATACACCGGGATCGATGTTTTTTTATTCAAACTCTATAATTTATATCCTCTCTGTTCCCATCCCATTTTTCCAGTTTCTCATTCAATATTTGAATATATTTAGTTATCATTGAGCGGTTATGTTGTGAACATTTTCACATTCACGATTAACAACGAAATCCGCTTCGAGCCGCTGAATACAGAATACTGAATACGACTTCAATTTCATTGAATGTTTGCACATTGTCATTTCAAATTTATGATTATAATACATCACATTGTTCTCGTGTTTTTCTTCATCCATCCACTTCATCTTTTTGTGTTTGAATTTGTGTCTGAGTTTCACAGGTAAATGGAAATCAGGTTATTTTTATTTCGGTGTATTCGATATAACTCTAAAGAGCTTAAACATTTTAACGGCAGCCAAAAGAATGTTTTTTTTTTTGTAAATTCGTTTTCCTTCTCTTTTTCATCGGGACAATGTTATTAAAATTGACAGAGTGGGGATCAAATGCTTAACAATCAGTTATTTTACGGTAAAAAGAGAAATAATAAAAATTGTAAAGACAAAAAGAGAAAAATCCTTCTGGCATCCGAAGAAGCTGGAACATTTTCTTTGTTTCATTATCCGGTAACAATCGTTGCCTTATGATATTCCATCATTATTATCGTTATACGGCAATACAATTATGTGACCACTGAATCGCAAACACTTACGGTTAAATGTCGTCAAAGTGAAAATGATGAAATGGAAGAGATATGCAGGACGAAAACGAGGCCCATCCATGGAAAATAATGATGTGAAGAGCGCGCATTTCAAATTCGCACAATATAATATTGTATATTTTAGTACAATACCAAAACGGATTGGCACGCGAATTTATGGCATTGTGGAATTTTATTACGTTTGGAACTTTTGTTGTTGTAATAGGAAAGTAATACGCGCAGACACATTCATGACCGGTATAATGCTTTCTGCTTTCAGGTGTAAGTGAAGTTACGAAGAAAAATCACCCACCAGCTAAAATAAAGGTATGAAGAACAGACAACCGACCGTAACTAGATAACGAAAAATCCAATCAATGCCAAAGAATCATGGTAAAAAAGAAGGAAACAGAGGAGAACGATTCGTACATCAACCATAAAAAGACGAGAATTCGATTTTTTGTACAATACATCGCAAACTGAACACTGAACAATGAATACAAAGAACAAGCGTTCAATGGAACTGCTTATCAGATGAAATGAAATGAAATTGTTTTTCATTGTATAACTAGAGCATGAAATACAATGGATTGGCTGGTCGGTTACATGGTGGATTCTCCTAGTTGGCAAAATATCATTGGAAATAAATGCGACAGGCCGATGATTATTATTCGCTAATAAATTGTAAATGGAGAAAATCAACCTTTGAACTCGTGTGGAACCAGAAAAGTTCTTCGAATATGCCATTGTTATTTTTATGACATCGTGAAATCGGGAAAATTGGGCCTTCTTCTTTGGATTGTGACAAGTTAAATAATGACAGTCATTGCAAAATTGAATTAATAGTTTTATTGGAATATTACAAAGTTTCCATTTAATATTTATTTCAGTTCATTTCATTTTCTATTCCCCTCATTTATATTGTATAATTTCAGGTTTGCAAGAATCCACATATTGAATGTCGAAACGAATCTGTTTTGCTAAGAAAATGGAAAATCAATTTGTCGGTCAAAGCCTTTTGCAAAGCTCCCTGGCTTGCGACGAAGTTTACAAATTTTAATTGAAAATGCAAAATATATAGTATATTTTGGCTGCATACGACAGTTTTTGGAAACGCTTATGCAATACAATGTTTAATTTCTTAATTTATATGTAGCGTCAGCTGAAAACTCAGTCATTGTAGAACATTTCGATTAAAAGATGTCACACGATAAAATCGAAGGAACAATGCCGTTTATATGGGATCGACACTGTTGAGCATAATTTCGAACCAACACAATCGTTTTTTCAGTCCTTTGCTCTCCCAATCGTCAGTCTCCAGTTTCCAGCCAGAGTCACAGTCCCGAAAGAATAAAAGTTTTTGTTTTTGTTTTTTTTCTGTCTTAATTCCTCTTTTGTTTGGAAAATCATTGGTTCTTAGTTGTTGTTATCTTGAGCACGTCCCATGATGCCATTCCGATACCATTTCCCACTCTCTAACCTGTCCATTTTATGTTTGAAAAGTGATCCGAACAATGTTTTGTTGTTCGAAGTAAAAAACCCCGTAAAATCGCTTCGAGTTGTGATAGCAACAATCGAATCTATTCAATTGAAAAACAAAACTGTGGCGTCTTTCCAATTTCATTGTTCCATTGGCTACATGAAAATTATTAATTTTTTTTTTCTTTGAAAGTTTTCCATGTTTACATTGGATTTCGGCTCCCAGAATGAAAAGGAAACAGTGAACATCCAATGGCGAATGTTTTGAATTTATACGAAATAAAATTTAACTTTTATTGCCAATGTTACACACCAATGATTACAAGTTTACTTCTTCGTCACGGTTCAAAGTTACTAAGCATTACCGAAAAATTTATTCCTCAAGCGGACTTTTTCTATCTTTTGCCGAATTGTTTTGGGTTTTGAGTTTAATGCTGAGAGCGTTTTCAGACAAACTCACATTCATTTATTACTTATCAAACATTCCTCGAAAGTCAAAACTTTTCTAAAATGTTACGTAATATATATGAAACGATCTGCGGCGATATGTCGTTCGGAATCTGAGTGTGAATAGCCAGTAACCATGTAATACTTTCTCTTTGTTGAAGTTGAAGATCTGGAAAAAGGTGTGTATCAACTCTTCACACTTAAGAGCAAAAACAGTAATAAAAATTTATTCGATCTGTTCACTGTTCACCGGAACAGTGTCTGCAATTTTGCGATTTTTATCGAGCATTAAAGTATGCAGTCAAGCACCAAAGTACCACTACAGTGCAACCAATGAAATTAGAGGAATGTTGAGTGTTATATTCATATGAAACTTTACTGTATCCGTTTGTTTCCATAGTTCAAGGGGGAAAGTACTAGATTATTAATTCAATTTTATAGTCCACAATTGAAAAAAATTGAAACAGTTGAAGAAAATTAAAACAATGAAACGAAATAGAATGTAGTACTAGATTTTGTTGTGACACACGGAACGCTTTGACAGAAGATTGTTTTTATTTCGTTATTTCATTTGCGCAGTTGGTTTATTTCATATTTTTTCATCAAATTTTCCAAATATTTTTCAAAATGACTGATAGAAATTCCGTTGTATGGTAAGTTAAGTTCTTTCAAAATTAGAAGTGTTAATGTTTATTCATATGCAATTGAATGTTTTAATCAGGGCAAAAATTAAGTTCTGTTCGTTTTGGCCTGCTCGATTGGTTGAACCACCTAAAGAAATTCAGAAACAATCATCTCGGAAGTTATGTGTACTTTTTTTCGGAACCAACAATTAGTAAGTCTTTTTGAAATTTATATTTATATGTATACAAGTGGATAATTGAATTTTGATCAATGTCATTTATTGCAGTGGTTTTGTAGATGCAGAAAACATCAAAAGTTACTTGCCAAACGAAACAAAATACGAAAAGAAAGGTCGTGGAAAAATATTCCACGATGCAGTTCGTGAATGTAAAAATTTCATGAAAGATCCTCAGGTAGTGCAGTTTTGAAAATGTCTAATTAAATGATATCATTAACTATAAGTGTATATTTTTCACAGAATTTTTGTTCGGTAGTATCCTCTCACTTGATTGTAAAACAGGAATGCAATTTTGTTATTAAAAATGAAATTGATAACGATGCAGCGTTTTTATATGATCGCCAAACTGTAAAACGCTTGGAAGCTCTAGAATGTGTGACGTGCCGCAAACATGTTTCCGAGATAGTTGAGTTGAAATCAGAAAATGAGAAGATGTGCAGTGATTTGATTTCAAGTAATAAAAATATTTATCGATTGAACATCGAAGCAAAAGAAAAAGAAATTGAACATCGCAAACTGAACGAAGAAAAATCAAATCAGATTCAATTCCTACAGAACCAACTCAATGAATTGAGGGCTAAAGTGAATAATGAACACGAGGTCGAAAAATTACTCAAACACAGAAATTATAGAAATAACAATCGTAAATTTTTGGTGCGATGGGCGAATTATGACAGCAGCCACGATTCTTGGGTATGCGAAAGAAATATTAGTCCCGATGCGGTTAAGGAATATTTCGAAAACGTCAAATGAATAGCTGCTTGTTGTGATATCGGATGTGTTTCATTTAGTTTTAGTGTATCAAACATAAATAAATTCGTGAAAGAAATCCTAAATAAAATGAATAATAACCAACATTACTTTTCATTCCAAATTCTATCAACCTTATTTTTATCTGTTATTATTTTGTGTCTGTGTATTTGTGCTTGTGCTTGTGTGCTTGTATCCCGTTAGGTCTTAACTTGTCAAGAGGTTTTGGCGCAAATCATCCAAGTTATCTGGGAGAATATTGCAATAAAATTTAAGAAGCTAGCTGACGGAAAATAATTTCATTAAATGGAAATATCTAAACAAACTTTTATTTTCTTCTCGATTCTTGAGAATGATTTACAATTGGAGATCCCACACCACATTAAGAATATATTAAAGTAACTTAAACTCAAATTTCGATTTTATTATTCCGAGAATTGATTTATTTTTTATTTCTTTTGATGACAGTGTTCGCGGTTTCAACAGTGCATTCATTTTTAAGACAATTGAGCAAGAAGATATTGAAAGAATGCAAGATTACGTTCGTTCGAAATTACCAGATCTTTTGAAATCACATTCGGAAGATGAAAAATTCGGAGAATTCGATTCTAATTTTTTTGGTGCCTTCTCGAATCGACTTGCAGACTTCGAATTCAATACTGGGGAAGAACGCCTCATTCAGCAGATGGCACAATACGTAAAAGAAAAAGTTGATACACCACAGCTAAATAGCAATTTGGCACATTTTCAAAATGTAAAACAGCTAAGTGTTAAGAAAATACGATTTTGGAAAAAGGAATTAATCGATACACCATTCGGATTCATTTTCGGTCCAGAAGATGGTGATGGAAATACAAACAAGAGAAAAAAAGCGGTGAAAAAATCGAAAGATCTTGATATCGATTCACTTAAACAAAATTTGTGTCAATCAGCACGTCGAACAATTAGATCACATTTCGCACGAAGTGGTAATATTGAGAACGAAGTTGAAAAATTAGATATGGATTGCGTCGATGTTCATTTTGATGAGAATATGAAAATTAAAGGAATAATTGAGTGCCCATTATCGCATAAAGAGAATGAAAACCGTATAGCTAGGCCTTATTACCAAATTTTAAATGGTGCCGGATATTGGATCATGTCGAATTACGGATCTCATATGAACAAATATCATGCTATAAAATCCTCTACTGATGATAAATCTAGCGAAGCTTCATCGAGCACAGCGAATAATTTAATGCGAAATAGCATGGAACAAAATAATTATTCAACCGTGTCATTGGAGATTGAACCAGTGAATGTAATTCAATCGAGTATCGATGAGCATTTACAACAATGTGAAGATAATTTGTACAAGCAAATGTCATTCCAAAATTTGAAAATATTGAACACTGCTCTTAGTAATAATGAATTGATTGAAGTTTTCCCAATGCAGTCATCACAAAAATGTATTCCGTTACAGAAAATTAAAATATGCCGTATAGATGGTGATAACAGTTGTCTTTATGGCGCTATCGCACATCAATTATTTTTTGTCGAGTTGAAATCTCTAGAACACGAAAAATTGAAAAAGGAACTTCGTCAACGTACCGTTCAGCATATCAAAGATAACATTTCTGATTTTATTCCACATCTAAGAAACCGCGTCTATGGAATCAAAAAGAAAAATCAAATTATTGATATGGAAGAAGAGTGCCGAGCCTTTGTTAACACACATCTGATAGATCTTGATTGCTGGGCTGGTACCGAGTCCATTAAGGCTATTTCCGAATTATATGAAGTGAATATTATCATAGTTAACGATGATGGAACGTGCAACTCAACAGAGCTCATCAAAGCCGAATACTCAAGAACTATTACAATTTCATTCCGATGCGTTTCAGTTGTGAATGGCATTATTACGAATAAGGAAAGAAATCATTACGATAGTGTCGTTGAAATGGCCGAGGACGCAATAAACCTTTTTTCCAAATCAATAATGAGCGTTGACTTAAAAAGGCGAAAATTCACCGAAGAAAAAAAGGACTGTGAAATTATTACGTTAGACGATTAAATTAAAAGACCAAATAAATAATCGATTATTATCAAATATTTAATATTTATTTACCAAGAACAATATTTTTTTTACTAAATAACGAATTGTTTCATTATGTTTTTCTTTTATTTACCCAGCTTCCGTCTCTTTATTCGTTTCACTTTTGGTTTCAACGCCTTATTTGTAGGCCTGCTTTTAACTATCTTCTTGGCCTTACATGCAAACATTTGCGGCTGCTTAACTCTTAGTCGTCGATCACTACTTAACTTCTCAGAATCAGTACGTAATAGCCAACATAACGAAGTTTTCTTTACAATGTATCGCTTGTTTTTATGAAAAATTATTTCGACATATGGTGATTTTTCTGGAACAGCCATATCACCAAATTTTTCTGCAAAGTTTTTTAATTTGAGAACATTCTGAAACATCATTTTCTTATCAGATTTTCCTGTATGAGTCAATGAATTTTTATTTTCAGCTTTCATTTGCAAGAGAGGCACTCCACATGTAAAGTATTGCTCATCGACATCTTTATTTTTCATAAGTCCAATTTGCAAGGCGAATTCAATTGCTGAAATTTTACTTCGTTCAATTATCATTTGAATTTCTTCTGCATCCGGAAGATCGTATACCTCATTTTTCTTATCGCCAATCGCAGTTTTAATTCGTGGGAATTTAAATCGAGATTCAATCGCGATGTCATTTTGGAGTTGAATTTTATTGATTCTTCCAACCATTTCTTTTACAGTACAATTCGCTACCGTCGAATATGTTGACGTAAAAGATCGAATTTGTCGAAAAAATCCTTCGCACGGTTGACTGTCAAAAAGCAATGGAAAAAATAAATGGGATGCATCGTATTTTTTCAAACACAGAATAATTAGGATTAAACTGTGAGCATTGATTTCTATGCAAGAATAACAATTCAGCGTCAGAAAGTTGTCTTTCAATGTTAAATTCTTCTTGGAAAGCACGAATCGTCGCCAAATACGAATCACAAACAGATAATACCACAGTTTTTCAATTCTTTCTCTTGGAAATAGTTTCGGATCCATATATGAATCAATTATTCCACGAACCATTTCTAAAAATGTTACAGTTGCTGCGCTATTTCGTACGTGAGCTCTCAATTGATTAACCACATCTTTTGAAGTGATTCGCAGCACCGAATCAAAATTTTGACGGTCGTTTGCATCAATTGTTGAAATGGTGAGTTGGTGATTGTCTTTCGAAAAGTTGTCCAATAAATAAGTCAAGTGACCTAACTGAATGAATTGATTCGTTCCGAATGGTAGTTTTTCTGGATTTCGTGCGGTTTTTAGAAAGAAGTTTCGAAGTTTGGTCGCAATATGTGTTGTATCTTGCACATAGAATGGAGGAATTAAATTTGAATTCATGCTAAACCATACTGCTTCACCTAAAATATTGGAACACGAGCCGAGCGCAGTCAATTTTCTCATGGCACTGTTATAAGTTGGGTATGAATCCGAAGAAATTGATAATACGTGGATTCCACATTTTAATAATTCTGCAATAATGAACGTCCACCTCCTAGCAACATGCTCAGAGGTATACTTTGAATCTGAAGTAAAAATCAACAAACAGAATGGGGCAACCTCTGCCAATGGTTGAGCCATCACAACATTCACCAAATGCGCTGTAGAATGTTTATTCAAAAAGTGTAAAGCCATTTCATCTGCACTTCGTGCTGGATAAGATTCTGGTACAGGCATCCCATTGTCTGGATCCATCGGAAGCACGAGGCCCATAATTTGATTAGTTTTTGAATCGTATTGTGGTCTTCCCTCAATTCTCGTTGCATCTTCTGATAATGACACGGTTAAAGGTAGATTTCTTTTCTCCAAATACTTCAATAGCTCAGCTGATCGTAATTTGCCTTCGATTAGCTGGTCGTCGGTATCTTTTATATAACGATTTGTTGAACTCAGTGTTGGTAGCGACAATTCTAGATTACGTTGTACAGTTTCATAAGCATAAGGTCCAGCGACCATTCTGAAAAATGCACTAAATTTTTTGATATCTTCATCAAAACGATAGCCCGATTTTTCTCTAGAAATATTCTGGTCAGCCATAGCTCTCAATCTTTCCAATACAAAATGTGTATGGGAATTTTTTTGTACCGGTTCAATTTTTTCAGATTCGGTGAAATATCGTCCGGAATTAACAGCTTCATATTCAATCTTCGAGAAATGAGCAAGATCACTATTTAATCCATTCGAATCCACGATACATTTCGTATAAAGAACAAGTCTTTTAATTAGCTCCTTTTCATCGAGTGTAAACTCAAACTCATTTGGCTTATTCGAGAATTCACCGAAAAAATTCTTTGAAACGTCTTCGAATACCTCTCCATCCTTCAAATTTGATTCAATTAATTTCGATAGTTTCTGGCGAACATATTCTTGCATTTTCGATATATCAGCTTCTTGAATTGATTTGAAAATAAATGCATTGTTGAAACCACGAACACTATTGAATAAAAATACTTAAAATTGATTTGAGATCAAAGAAATTCTCATGAACTCACTTTAATATATTCTTGATGTGGCAAGGAATTATTAATTGCAGATCCTTCTCCAAAATCCGAAAAAAAATTAAACTTTTGCTTAACAGTTCCATTGGAAATATAAAGTTAGGCTGTTGAAGGTTGAAGTCTTGTTCATTAAATACTTTCGTTTAAAATTTATTTCAAATTGCTCTGTGAATGTTTGTTGCTTTACTTCAAAGCAAATGTCAAAATGCAGAGATAACTTAAAATCTAGTACTACATTAATTCTTTGTTTCAACTTTCTTTAATTGTTTCAATTTTTTCAACTATGAACTAGAAAATTGAATTAATAATCTAGTACTTTCCCCCTTGCCATAGTTTAACCAGAATGACTCGAAACAAATCATTCCAATTGATTGCGAAAATGTTAGCTTATTTTCATTGCGAAAAATGAAAAAGAAAACATTCACAGGTCAACCAAGTCATTTGTGATAGTGAACTGTAAACAGTGTCTTGACCATCAACAATGTTTGTTATCTAAATAATGATTGTAAAAAGTTTCGATAAAATACAATTGAATCAAACAATTATTTGGGCAGCCAAAGCAAACAAATGATAGGTTATGTTATTCTTGAGTCTGCCTCTCAAGATTATTTACGTTAATTAATTTACTTTTGAAACATTAGATTAACTCCAAATTTGGGAGCTTCGAGACTTAATATCGTTGAACAGAGAAAAAATCGATGAAAGATGTTTGTGCTCAATGTTCAAATAAGATGAATTCCTCACAGCAAAATCTTTAATTAGCAAATGGAAAGGAATCGGAATGAAGATAGAAATACAATTCGTGACAAATAGACTAGAAAATGGATTTTATTCTGTGTATATGATGCTGGTACTATTGAAAACGTATTCCGTCCATCAGAACCGTTAACTGATTACGTCTATAGAATGATTTTCATTGTTTTTCTTTTCTCCGTTTTCATTCTGATTGACACCCGATAAATGGAATTGAAACATACAATATCTCGAGGCTGGCCATGATAAAAATCACTTTCACAAAAGGAAAAACAAACATCTCTGTCTTTTTGGCGTCTTCAATGTTGAATGCATTACTAATGCAGAGTAGGAGAATTTCCAGATAAATTCGATGCCAAAATAGTGATGGAAAAATCGAATTCCAGAATATTGACACAATGAAAAGAAAAACGACGTGAATGATGAATGCTTGATAAAATTGATGTTTTTTTGAATGGCGCTCAATGGCTGTAAATTTGATAAGATGGTCGATTGTCATCATCGTCTATTTGGGAAACAAATTTCTTGTCGAAAAAGAATTTTTTCATTTTTTTTCGCCATTTTGATTCTTTTTTTCTTGCGAAGAATTCAAAATAAAATTGAAGATTTTCAGTTTTGGGCCATTTGGTTTTTCGCCAAGATATAAATAATGAAAAACTTTTGATTAAGTTAAATGGAGTGTCAATAAATATAAATCATGTATATACAATTTCTCTATTTTCCGTCGTTATGCAATTTTTCTTTTCCAATAGTTATTATCTTTTGCAGGTCTAAATACAATTACATCAAATGGCTGCAACCCAAAGATACGAAATTCTTAGTCAACACTTCATTGTTCATTCACTAAATTAAAACAAAATGCAATCAGCAATGAAGCGTTCCTGAATGAATGTACTCTTGGAGAACCACAAACTTTTCGACCGTCGACCAAATAAAATACATTTTTGTTCGTCGCTCCTGATGATAATTCATAGTGTATACGCTTTCGATGGGCGACGCATCGATAAAGTGGTTTATTCGCAAAACAAAACCTGAAAAACTAAAGAAAAAGTACTATCAATCATACTCAATTACTATAAAAAGGAGAAATGATATATAGATCCTATTTCCAATTATCAGTGACCCAGGAATTTGGCGCTTCTGATAATAATTAAGTAGAAGAGTTTGAATAGTAGCCAAAGGAAGTTGGTGGAACACGTATTCAATCACAAATAAAATGTGAGCAAATGAAACAAAATTAATTCAATCAAGATGAAGCTTGAACAATCGACGAAATGGTGCTGTTCGCCATCTTCATAAACTACCATGTGGTACCATGGTTGATGGCTTATAAATACATAGGCGGTATATTAGCAGATGAGTTAACTTTTGATTGAGAAATAAAAACGTGAAGGATGATAAAATTATAAGGAATCTTATTAAGTTAAAAGGAAGGCTTCGAAAAGCTGCTTAATAGAAGGGATTACTCGATATCAGGGAATCAAATCTCGAGTACAGGTCTTGCCTCTAGTACATACAGAAGTCTTTATCTAAATAATATCAATGGAACGAAAAAGTCAACACGGACTTATTAATAAATAAATATTTCGTTGATCGATTAGTGCCAGCGGTAATTTTGTACGATATTCTCGCTAAAGCAAGCACGAACGGTAATACGTACAACCAAAACTTTATATTGCTTTCGGTTTAACTCGAACGAGGCTAATTAATTGACTCAAATCGATTTTTCACGACTTCATTTCTATGTTTGTCTGAAATGGAACGCACATGATTGGTGTAGTGAACAGTGGGTTAGCAAAAAGTGTGTTTTTATTATTATCTCAAGATTAACCACTGAACAAACAAAATACCTCCATTATATAATTATATAACAGCCAACAAGAAATACAAGTGAAAGTTCATCAAAAAGCTTATCCAATATTGAAACATATTCCATCAATGAGGAGGATTTTCGGGGCAAACCGGAAACTATTAGGATGAAGACGATGATTAAAAGAACAAACAAAAACTGAATAAGAGGATGGAAAATAATTGAGTCAAATTGAAGATGTTAATGCGAACAAAAATAGGACTTTCTCATACTAAACGATGAAGGATAAACTGAACGATAAAAGCGAAAAGAAGTTCCAATGCTTTTCTGATCCATATCGAATGTGGAACGACCAATTTAGTCAATTCAGTTTCGTTTGAAAGTTTCAAATTTCATACAAGGATTTTGGCTGCTGCTAGACTTTTAATTGTTTCGGGTTTCCAGAAATATACATAGAATATTGAACAATAGAAAGATTTTCCATTATTATATTATTATTATTTTGATATCGTATCAATGCTATCTTGCGTCTTATCGAAATAATATAATAAGTCCTTCGAAATGCTCCTTTTCATCGTACCTCTTACATGTCAATGAAACTTTACCGAATTTATTTTGTGGTCGAGCCAATGCATTGAATAAACTTGGGTTAATCGATAATAGTCATCAATGGCAGGATCTGTCTCTTTTTGTATTTTGTGCGAATCTGGAATGTCTACGTGTGTAAAAGTAATGAATTTTGTAACATCTGCCAGCTATTAAATTCACTTATTATTTCAAACTCTGATATCGTCGGTTACCATGGACCAAGGAGCTTGCTGACGCATGCATGAATTACGACAAGCTGAAAGAATGAAAAACGAAACGGATTTTTACGACTTCGACCGAAACACCAAAATTCTAAAGACCGATTATTTTATGATTATTATTACGTTACGGCGATAGTACTCGAGTTTGTTCAGAGTTCGGGAGCTACCAACTAATATTATGGACAATATTTGACGACTTGATTACCCACTTTTATGGTGGTTCCGATGTAATACAATCGAAATATTATTAAAATGATCCACGCTCAACACACCAACCGCCAACCGATTCACACAAACAATGCAACAACCATGAAAAGTAAAAGTATAATTGAATTTGATTAAACGAAACCAAATTCGAGACATTCCTGTCGCCGTTGCTCTCATTAATGTACTGCCATTCAAAATAATAATCGATTTATAATAATCGAGCGAAATGGAAATTTTAAAAGGATATTCAATATATCGTTTGCAGAGCATTACAAGATTTTATTATCAACGATGGCTTTGTCTTGCCCATGTTCACTAAATTGTTGAGTCGACAAATATTGTAATTCGTTATAATTATCGAACATTGAGCATCGTACCAGGTTCCACTTCCATTCGTATACAATTTCATAGAGTTTTCCACTCGATTATCGAGCATGAGGTATATCAAGTGTTCCTAGATTCTACATTCATATTGAAGCAAATTATTCAAAATCGATAATTATTATTATCGACGGTATTGAAGTGGAATGGATACAATTGAATATTTCATAATAATAATGTTGCGAGACTGATAGGTAAACATATCCCGTCAACAATGATATAATCCATTTGGATATTTGCTTGTTGGCATTCGAAATAAGATGATGTCGCCCATACCATCATCATCGTCATCATATTCAATTTGCCGCAATCATTTTTTGGAGAATCAAGCCGATTTATGAAAATCGAATACAAAAAGAAAATGTTTTTGTTCTCTTTTGAATGCGGCAAACAACCAATTTAATCGATGTGAAGGCCGATTTCAATAATCATGAACGGCATTTGATTTTCCGATTCGATTTCAAATCCCGTTTCGCAAGGAAGCAATTTTTCACATGAATTTTCATCGATTTCTCTTTATTTCTATAGTTCGAAAATCTGCATAACGAGATTCGACGAGCGTTGTTTCCATGAATAATAACGACATATGGAAACTGAATTCGCTGCACAATGGACGCTGAACAATTGGATAAAAAGTGCGGTGTTTTGCGACTAGAAAGGAGCATCTTTAGCATTCATATTGAAAGAGTTCGGAATTTTGAATTATTATTATTCAGGTATTTTGGGTTCAGTGGCAGAGAACAATGTGGATGTGAATTGTAAATATAATGATATGTAAATATAAGTCGATATATGAATATTTTTTGGAAGCTTTTTACGATATGAAATCCGGGTTTTCATTTTAAACGATCCACACAATAACGAACCCGAAGAAATCGTTCATATTTCCATTTTTCCGTTTTTATTTTACCTCTTATATATTCATATTCGATATTGTGATTTTTTTTTTCTTTCTTTAGTCACCGCTTTTGAACGAACACAAAAATAAGAATGAATATGAATGTGCAATTCGATTAGTGTGACGATACAAAAGAATGTTTTTATAATAAAAACGAATTTATTGATAAACGATTCAGCTATCGATTGCTTTTACACTTTCATTTTGGTTAGGAGGTTATACTATTTGAATTCGAATTGGAATTTCGTATTGTAACGATTTATTGGATTTATTGAATCAACAAATTCTATTAAATGTATGTTGTACATTTTGCATGATAAAGGATGATAGAATTCAGTGTTTTGTTCAGACATCGAAAGAATATGGGGAAAAACATGATAAATATCCTAAATATAATATTAATCATTTCGAAATTTATAAATGCATTTATAAAATTTGGACATAAACACCATAAGTGTAAACATCATTTGCCTATTCTCACTTTCATCGTGCAATTGATATGAATATCACCTTCAAGCTACCATTAGGTCGCTTTATTATTAATAACCTTAAGTATATTATGAAAATATATAGCACTCTTGCCAAACACTGATGAAGATGCCAATAATAATTCGTACTTCAGAATCCATAAATATATTTATTCAATAGTAGTAGTCGAAGTGAAAAAAGAGCACAGAACATGATGGAAAATGTTGTTCAAACTTGAATCCAAATAATAAAAAATATCTTCGAAAATGCTAACAACACTGCACCAAAACATACCCATGATGATTTTCTCTCTTTTTTGAGCTTGAGCTATTTCGTTGTGCATGAGAAATATTTTATTATTTATGTTTTTGGCATTATGAATTGTGGATATTTAGCTACGGAGTACAGACTACAGAGTACAGAATGCATGTACTTCAAATGTGTCTAATAGACAGAAGCAAATATTCTCATGTATGAATGTATGATGAAAAGATAAACCGAAGGATGAATGATGCTTAAACACTGAACGCAATCAAAACACAAACAACAAATGATTCATGTTCAATGCAAATCAACTTCAACCTATCACCAAGTCCCAGAATCCTCAGAACCATAAGCGTCATGCATAATACAAAACATTTTGTGTGTGCAAACATGATGATGATTATGATGATGATGAAGTTGGAATTTTTACTCTTTTCTTCGTAGCAACACATCATCACATTTGCATAAACCATATATGTGAAGCCAAAAGAATACTGACTTCTGACACAGCCCTTTTTCTCTTTGCCAAACCATCATACATTCCACAGAAAAATAATAAAATTCAAAGTTTTCACATGATTTGTTGTGTTTTTTGCTCAATATCATTAGGTTCATACATAATTTTCTGTTGGTTTTTCCCAATATCAGGTGACAAATGTGGTTGCTTGAGCTAACTGGCTTGCAACTTTGTCAATGTGTTTTGGAAATCATTTTGTGGCCATAATCACAATTACTTTTACAATGTTTTCAACGAATCTTTCTCTTACGTGTAAGTATGTGTACATAAAGTAAAATGAAATATTCAACGGATTAGATAACAACAAATTGTTTTCTTCTAAAAACATTCCTCATTATTTTGGTTCAAAACAGAATTATTATTTCATGGAATCGACTTAACAAATGATTACAAAGCAATTACGTTGATTGTATTTTGGCATAATTCACCTGCGTAATTTATAGACAACAGACATCCTACTGTGTTCAACTTCATTCAAAGGATATCATATTTATGATTCTTTTGAGAGTTGTTTTCCGCCCAGTCAAGGGCCCAACCAGAAGCCGTAATGAAAAAAAAAACCATACGAAAAAGAAGGAGAGTATAAATCGTTTTGCCATTATTTAAACTGACACATATACGCCTCTAAATTTAATCAATGAATAATAATTAACCCAGTTCATTGTCGGGCATAAGTAATTAAATTCGTGCCAAAACAAAATCGCCCCAAAAATGATAATAATTTTCAGTTAGCCGCCTTGCCTGAAAACTCCATTGGCTGCTGTTTTTGTTGTTGTAATTTTTTCAAAATAATATTCTATTATTATTTATAATGTGCCATGACTAGACTTATCCCTATTCCGATTATTACAAGAAGAAAATAAGCTTGTTTAGACTCGGATTATACTTTCATACGCTTTCTATCTGTATAAAGAAAACTCAAAGTCATCGAGAAACAAACCAAACGTGAAAGGAAAAAATGTGAAAAACTTGCGAGAATAAAAGATGAATTCATTTTATTCAAAGAAGCTGGCACACGTCGAAGACAAACAAAGAGAAAGCGAAAATACTTTCACCGGGCGCAAATTTTATGGGCAAAACAGTGTTACGGTACTTTGTACAGTGTTACAATAGATGTGAAGAAATAATGACAACGAAAAAAGTTGAACGCAAAAAAAGTTGAGGGCCGCAAAAACAGAATGAGCCATAGAAGTTTTACTTCAAAGCACTTTCAATTCATCTCCAGTGATTGCTGTAGAGGCGGTATTGTGCCTCTTTGTACCGTTCAAAGTGGTAATATCGAAATGGAGAATGTCTTTTACTTACTACAAGAAAAAAGAGAGAGAGAGAGAGAGAGAGAGAAAAGAAAACGGGCAATTTTGTTACTACGGTAGCCAAGCAAAAGTAGCTTTAAGTGAATTTGTACCATGATAATGATGCCGATGATAAAATTGGGTAAATTCTCTTTGCAAAAGCTCACTAACACACACACACACACACACATACACACTGGCACAGATTGTTTATTGCTTGAGAAACATTTTTTGCGAAAGAACATCTTCTTCTTTTTCTTCATTCAATTGGAATACTTGGTTGGTTTACGTAACGTTCAATGACGTTCTTCGGGTTATGCGTATCCATGTGATGTTTTCACTCGTTCAGTTAAATGAGGACAAGCAATTGCATCCACTTTATTCCTTGGCCTGCGGTTGAGCTAGAGTCCAAATGGAATTCAAAATAGCCGAATAACAATGGTTTTTGCCAACATGAATATTGCATTAAAATATCTTCTCGAAAAATTTGCAACCAAACACAATGGGTGTTCATGGTTGCATGTATCTACTAGATTGAGGGTATTCGGTCGGAACGGAATAATTGAAAGTGAATTGTAATGAGATTCTGATTGTAGTACTTACATTATTTTCACGTGGCACAAGTTTTCCGTGTTACGAAACACCTGTAATGCAAAGATAACGTAAAATTTTATTATTTCCTTTCGTTGTTCAGGCTCAAAAGGTCTAAATAAATTTCAATAGCTAATCCTTTGTCATAACGTATCGAGTTCAATTTTCGTGAATGTTAGACATGCCATAAATCTCAATGATGGCTTCAATACTTGTTATTTTCAATCGCAGCACCAAATATTGGTTGATAGATAAAATATTTGCTATGCCGATTCAATAATAATAATAATCATAAAAATAACCAGCAACACTAAGCAAAAAACCCAGTCGTAAATTCGAAGAAAAATAGAACTAGGGTACAATAAATGCCAAAACAACAAGTCCCACACACTGGCATTCAAGCAAAACTTAACAATATATATGAATATATATTGCAAACATAAAATTGAATTGCATTGAATCGAATCGTTTACGAAAAAAATAAAAAAAAAATGGGAGACCAAGAATAATCTGTTAAAGCAAAAAGCTTCTGAGTTTTGGCTCACGCAATCCAAAATATTTTTTTGGACCAAAAAAAGATTATAATATTATTACTTTCTATAACAAAACTGAAAGGAAAAAAGAAAGTTTTATTCTTCCAAGTTCAAAATCTTTTTCGAAAATATTTTCCTAACTATATTTTGCATTTTCTTCTCCATTTTCTTCACTTATTCTGTTGTTGCAGCTTTGGTTTCGTTTTACCCGTTTATTTGAAACTCAGTATAATTTATGCATCGTTCATGTCGTTTATCGTCAATTTTTATATCAATCTTTTCGCTCAACTCAAATGTAATAATTTTTTCGAGTTACCAATAACCAACAACGAGAACAACTCCAGCCAACCGTATTCATAAATATACAATCATATATTTAAGAAAGCAAATTTCGGATGTAAATAATAACAGTTATGATGGTATAACAATGTTCGGAGTTCGAAAGATGAATGCAAAAGCGAAAAACTATTTCTTGATTTCAAACCGTTCTGCCGAAAAGTTGAACGAGAGTTTATTCAATTATTTTATTAAACGGAAATGCAATGTTTAGCATTGTTAAATAAATAAGGCATCTGCAAAAATGAAATGAAAAGGAAAAGTTTCAACTTTCAAACCACTGTTTCCGAAATTTCAACGGAAAATATGTCAGAATATTAAAGTTTTTTCTGGGATTCAACACGTTAGTGGAAGGAATTATTTTTTTTTATTTGGAATACACAACGCAAAGGAATCGGATTGTTGTGGCCTTGTTTGTGGTGAACATTTGTTATTTGAAAGCGTTCTACTTTGTACGGTGTGCTAATGAAATTGACGTGACTTGTGATTCAATTCTTTGGAATTCTTCTTGAAGCGATCGTTGATTAAAGTAATTGGTTTATTTCCTTTTTATCAAACAGCACAATAAATATATGACGACAAAGATCAAAGGGATTCAATAGATTTGATTTGATTTACGATTAAATGAAATTCAATGAAAGGCTAAAGAAATGAAATGGAGCCAAAATCGGATCGGAATATTGTGTGCGTATGTGTGATTCAATTTAAAGCTTTCGATTTAATTAAAATTGGCAATTTACAATCGAGATGTGCACAAAGACGTTCCAATATCTCCCAAACAATACATTCACAACACGAAAAATATAATCAAAAAGTGATCAAGAACGTATTTTAGACTCAATTGTGTTTGATGTTTAAGCTGTAACATTAGGATTAGCGAATTGAAACTGATTTCTTCGAAAATGAGAGAAAAATTGGTTGGTCAAA
>GL501419.1:83975-130160 GCA_000149185.1 Mayetiola destructor
AGAAAAATTTCATTTTCATGCGAACATGATGGTTTTTAGGTACCATGAGATAGATTGTTCGCGTGTGTATCTTCAGATTAAGATACTTGGAAAATCACTTTTATTCACAGCCAAAATTAAATGTATCGTCGTCTACCATCGTAAGCCGTATGCTTTTGATAAGTCCTAAAGTGTAGGTAAGAAGTTGAAGACAAACAAACGGACAGACCAGACACCAGATTGTTAAGTAGAGAAGCTGTAAAGAATTATAGAAAATGGAAATTGGAACAGGTGTCATTTTGGATTTGTAGTCCATTGAAAGTCTACTCTGGAAGGTAAATGAGAATTGAACATTATACACACAGCTTTTTGGAAAACATTAATGGATATTACGAGCTCAAATCTGTTCAGCTTAACAATTTCAATTGTGAGAGACTAGCGCATCCAACATCAAAAAGGGAGATTAGTTGAATTCGTGTACACGTATAAATATTTTCACAATGAATTCCCAAACGAAATTAATTAATTTGGCGTGCAAACATTTGGTGTTTGTATGTTTTGTTGTTCACCAAAACAGGAATTTTGCCTTGGTTATAAATGGAAATCTAAAAAGAACTTCATTCATTTTCGGAAATCAGTGCTATATCTCTCCAACGGAAATCTTTTAACTCAAACGGCAATTACATTTGTTTTGATATTTGACACGAAGATTGTGAATACCGATGTGATCGCAAAAGAACATTCAATTAAAATTTATAGCGTTTGAAGCATTTTTAACTAAATGCAGTCTAGAGAGCATGAATGGCTTGTATGGCTCTAAATTCTATATCATCATTGTCATTTGAAATGAGAATTTAAATTCGTATGTTCAACTGTCCAATTCATTCGATTTCGGGTTTTCTTTTTCCAAATGTGTGACCAGCTCAACAGCCAAACACTAGAGATATAAATATGATTTTTGTATTTGTTTCGGTTGTCAAATCCAATGAAAGCTCAACAGCACGTTAATCGAATAATGGTATCACAGTACATTGTAGGTGGATGAGAGGTAAAAACGTTTCAATTTGATTTAAGCGAAAAATTGTGTTTCACATTTCACAGTTCGCTGTTTGCCAGTACAGATGGTGTATTTCGAAATCGAATTCCATCATCTTTATTTTGATAAAAAAAAAAACACCAGGAAAATGAGAACCTTCCATTGTTGTGTTGTCATTTCCTTTTTGGATTTCTAAGCGAACTAATGAATAATAAAGAATTGAGCAGTGCACCGCACTCATCAACCTTAACAAAAGAATGTTTTAAATAGAATGTTCATGGATATAAATCATCGCTCTTTCACTTATATTCCATTATTCATGCATGTATGGAAACGAAAAATATTCGCATGCATCAGCACAATGCACCAAATTCATGGAATGAAAAATAACGGACTCAAAACATCCAGGCAAAAGTGATAATAGTGTGATGTTAATCGCTTGAAGCATGTTAACAATGAACTCGTTTTTCGTTTTTCGTTTTTCATAGTCTTCCATTTCAACTCTTTCTGTTGGTTCATTCCATTTTTTTTAACTTTCTCATTCTTTCTTCTTTAGCCCTTCCTGTTTGTTCATTTGCATTCGATACACGAAAACATTAAGAATATGACACATTCAAAAGAGTTTTTGAGGAAAAAAAGAACAGAAAAGTTTTCAATCGAATGGGAGAAAATTTCGTATGGACTTGAAGCTCAGAGCCGAGCAACAGAAATATATTTAAAATGGATTCAATGATATGAAAGATTTATTCTGTCGGATTAAAATCCTCATAAAAATGAACACTGAACACTCTTCACAGTACACAGTCACTCACACATAAATTGTTGTAATGTAGCCCCAGGCAACAGTCCGTACCATCTCATTTCCGGTGTTTTGATTGTGCATGATGTTATGTAAAAGCGATTGCGATTTCTACTCTTTCTTTCTTCAACAATAATTCTCACAGGCATTTCGTATTTCTTTTCATTTTTTGCGTTGCTTGTTTATTTCATCTCGTTTGGTGCATTGTTTTGAACAGTGAGCTATCACCATTTTCTCTAAACGACCGATTCGATGTGTTGCCAAACAACATTAAAAAAATAAATCGAAAATAAAAATGTTGTGATTTTGAATTGCAATAAATTCCAATAGAATCAAAAAAGAAGCGAGTGTTTTAGTATGTCTTTGCAGTATGTGTCGAGAAATGTTCGATAAACGGTTCAGTTGTTGCAGCAAGTAGCAAAGAGATAAAAAAAAAATAACAAGCTGTTCTCCCTGTTGTATATTTTCAATGAATTGCTTCAACTTAAATTCATCGAGCGCAAAGTATTTTACAATTCGAGATATTCGGTCTCCTTCGATTATACCTTCCATCATGGCTCAGAGAATGGCAAATTTTGAAGTCACATTTTATTTGTGGAAACATTCGGATCTAGTTGTCTAGCAAAAGAAAATGTTTCAACGACCGCTTAACGTTGATGTCGAAATGTCGATTTATAGTTCTTTATTTTTTCTATTTTTTTTTTCGTTCAGATTCAAACTTGATGTAGATACTACATACTATATAGCTAAATCAGCTAATCTGACGGCACGGAAATGAAAATGCATTCAAATAAAATTCGATTAAAGTTGAAAATTCAGACATTTGAGTTGTTTTTGATGATTTGTAAAAATAGGAAATGAAACGAAATAAACTGACAGACACACACACACACACCATTTCATGAAGACTTAGTTAGTCGCAACGTTGTGCAATCGCGATTGAAATAAAAATCCAATAAGTTGTTAATTAAACGATTCGGGCTTTCGGACACTTTGTTCATACCGGAATCGAATGTTATTTTTCTTTTTTTCTTGTTTCTGCCAATTGAGCCAGTCTTATGTTCATTCATTGACTTATTATGCAGAATGGACAATGGATATGTATGCAGTATGCAGTAGTTGTAACAACTGAATACTAAATATACCTTCATCGGATTCCCCTCGGAACTTTAAAAGCGCATAAATCAATACCCCGACAATGGAATAACGAAAAAGATGTTACAACCAACCAACTGACTACTGACTACCGATTTTCGAACCGAAAATAGAATAAGAAAAGATAAGTGACCTGAAACATATGTTTGGCGCATTTCTTCTTGAACCCAAATGGCTCTCAAGTCAAACACAAACTAAACGAATGACAGAAACACAACCGAATGTTAACTTTATGAATTTTATGTGAATTGAATACAAACAAACCGAACAGTTTTGTTACGCAATGAATGTTTTGTCGATTTATTTTTGTTCTGCTGATTTCGCAAATGAAAATGAATGGAATTGAAAATAAAATGCGACACATTGAATGTCATTTCGTAAGGACATATTGATAGTTAACGATGAAACCCAACATTCATGCAAAATTTAATATGTGCGCGTTGGTATGGTGGGCGGCCTGAGAATAGCAAAAGACGAAAAAAGAAGAAGTAAAGAAAGGAAATAAAATGTCAAATACAGCAAAATATTTGCATATGGATGTGCCCATTTGGTTTTATCGTTACAAGTTACAAATATACTTTCGTATATGAACCGGATTTAATCTTCCATCCATTCAAAGCTAATGTACCGATGGTTAAAGCAACTAAAAAAAAAACATTGAAAAACCGTTGCCGAATATACAAAATCGCACACTCTCATTGTATAGTATTTGATGTGTGTGTGCAGAATGCCGAGTACAATCACCGTACGATTGACTTTCAAAGAGACATTTCCACATCAAAATCAAATCGAAGAAAATTCCATTTTGGATTTCCCTTTGCGACGACAAAATAAATATGAATCGAAATTACTATAATCATAAATACACCAGAGATGGAGATGAGTCGAAAACTAGGTAAGGGTAAGGGAATAGCTTACCCATTTTGCAAAATCTACATTCATTCATTTATTCATTCAAAGTTCAGTTACTGTGATTTATGCCGATTCCGAAATGTCGCATTTGCTGAATTTGTTTTATTAAATGCGTGAAAAACATCATGTCAAACAGCATACGGTGCTTTACATTTTTGCACAAAAAGCTATAGCATACTCGAAATTTTTGCTATCAGCATGAACTCAGATGTGACAAATGTCAGTGCGTCTTCGTTGATGTTGAACAATTTCGATTCAACGATTTCAACGATTCTTTTGTCTTTGACATTTGGCATCGATGATGACAAAATCAAGGCAAAATTGAATGAGATATTCCTTGACAAGTGTTATCACTTTCCCTATAAGCTCTCGCAATTGTTACGGACAATTATTTTATTATTGTGCTCAGAAAGAAAATGAGATGAGAAGAAAAAAGAAAAAGAGACCCAAGTGAATCCTTGTTATTTCAGTTAATTGAAGATTGAAGATCATCATTTTGTTTTATTTCTTATTGTTTTGTTCAGCCATTTATGCCATTCAACTAATGATGTATCCGATTACAATAGACGTAATAAATTAAAGATGCCGGCATCACATTTCGAATCGAATGAATTTTCACAATCGGATATAAAACAATTGAATCAAAATACGAAGTAATATATTATATTTGATGCTTCGAAGGCTAAATAATAATTTCAATTTAGTAAGCGGTGCTGAGGCCTGAACTTGTTCTTCAATTATTTATTTATTCACAAACAGAAGATTTTCCTTACTTATTCGGATATCTGTTTTGTTAAGTTTTTGCTCTTCATTCGATATTCAAATGGAGCAAAATCGTACGAAATACAAAAACTCAATAGAGAATCGAAATAAAGTCAAACTCATATCTGAATTAGACAGATATGGATGTTCATTCTTATCCGCCCAGCCAACAATCCATATAACGTACGCATATTGTATTCAAATTGTTATATGATGTGAAAGACACGACAACAAGAATGACTTTTGTTCACTTTTTCGTGCAAATGATAAATAAGACTCTACATTCTACATGGCATAAGGCATATATGTGTGTGTGTGTGTGTACGTTTCTCTTTATCATGATAATATTTGTCATTTTTCTGAGCACCGATAATCCCTGAATATTGTGTACGTAATTGTACATACAAATGAATGGTATTCTACTCAAAATGAGTTTGCTACGCGGCAAACCGAAACTAAAGCTATGTCATGAGGCTCACGATGCAGGGCTCTAGATGATTAGATGTTATGAACGATGAATTCATATCACGAAGCTCATTTTGGCATAAATACACATGCATACACAGAAGACGGAAATAGAGAACACAGAGAATTTCAAATTAACATTCTTTCTCACACAATGAACGCGATTGAAAAAGAGACGAAAATACCAAATAGTGAACACTGAACCGAAATGAGCAATGAACAAAACATGATATGTTACGAATGCACCTTTTGCCCACCTCGAATAAACAGCAACAACAATAATAATAATGACAATGATCATTTTATTGTACAAAAAAATGTTAACACAAACAAAATTATAAAAGAAATAAGGTACATACCAAATACATCACCTCTTATTACGAAACATGGTACGCTTGCATTGCATTGTTCAATTTGTTTGACTGAAAAAAACTACACTTTTAGCCATTTTTATTATGCAGATATTTCAGATTCAAGATGTGTGACAAGCAACGTGACCATGGAGTGACCAGGGGGGGGGGGAAGTTGACAGATTTGCGTAGATCATTTCAAATGGTAGAGTTGAATAACAATTCTCATTATCATTTATTATTTGAAAGAAATGTTAATCGAAACGAGCAGTTGAATAGTTGTTGGAATTAATATCTCGGAACCAAAAGTATTAATGAGCATTTGTGTATTCAAGTTTGGAATTAAGAGCCAAATCAGGTATTTCAATTCAAACTAATCATTGTATTTCAAGATTTCATTATCCTGCTATGTATTTATGGCTTATGTTTGACAAGGAAATAATGACAATAATGAAATGAATTGAGTGAGATTGAATGAAAGCTGTGTTTCAGCTTTTAATTCGTTTAGTGACTTTTTGTCGCTACCATCAGTCATTCCGAGCACCATGAGAAAAAAATAATAATCAAATTAAATGTTTCAATGATCAATCGAAATCGAATTGGCGTAAAAAAAAAACCAACAGTTTTAAATGAAACGTTCATCCTTCGATTTTATTTCAAAACCACAACATTTTGGTTGACCATTTGCGTTGCTTGCATTCGAACATTCACTTTTTATCCTTTAGTATTTTTGTAATTTCATAAAAAGTATTTGGTTGGCTTTTTTCTGATGTCCATTTTAAATGGCAAATTAAATTACATTTACAGATGTTCGTTTCGGGCGCTTCGATAAATGATATGTGGTATGCACATGACCACTGGCCATCTCTAAATTCTTAACTACAATTGCTTTTTTCATCGGTCTCCGTTCCACAATTTTTCTTTTTTAATTTTTTTTTCGTAATTCATCCCTTCACCGTTTCATTCTATATTCAGCTTTCCAATTTGTCCAAAGCGACAATTTTAAATTGTTTAATCTTTTTTTTTTTGTAAATTTTTCTGTATGAAAAAAGAGGGCAAATTCCAATGAAAATTGAGAGAAAGTTTAAAATTCATTCACATTTCTATTGCCATTAATTGTCTTTTTTCTGAACTTTTGAATCGAATCAAAATGTGCATCGGTATGAATCAATCCATCACCTTTTCATACTAGTGTCATACTCTAGGCAGCAAATGTACTTTTTCATGTTTTATATTCTCCAATTCTATTCTCTATAAATGAAAATATTCGAATCTATTCAAGAATTTTTCAATATATCCAGAAAATTCAATTTATGCTTGAAATGGAATTTCCGCATTTTCAATCCAAGAATTTATCTTTGATCCATATCAATGAAAATAGTTGTGTTCTGAGTTCATTTCCTCCTCCTCGATTTCTTTGCGAATTTTCAATTTTTTTTCGAATGTTTAGAAGTGAAAACTTCAATTTGAATTTAAAACATCCCATGTTCACCGAATCTCTGCCAATTTTAAAATATTTGCAACGTGATTGAAAATATTAGAATGCCATATCACAAACAAAATTGTCATTACCTCAAAAATGAAATGAGAAAGTTGTCGAAGAATAGAAAACACCGAGGACAGTTTGAATTTTGGATCACACGAAATGGCAACAATTGTTCGAATGATATGCACTTTTTACCTGCCGAATTCGCTGTAACACATCGAAATTTGCATGAGATAACCGAAAGCAAAATCGATTTGGGACTCTCGCTGTGGTTTGATTCAACGTTGACATGGTTCCACAACGATTGTGAATTCATCCGAATGTTCGTAAAAAAAAAAATCCAAACATCGAGTTTTGCATTTCACAACTAGCTAATACACGTAACAGTGACATGGTGTGAATGAAAATATTCAAAACGCAATGAAATTACTGGATTAATTTGAAACGAACAGAAATTCCACTTTTCCGAATTCAGTTTTTTACACTTCATGAATATTCAGTGAATGAAATAGGCAAAGAATTTGCAACCTACAACCGAATGCGGTCAGCTTGGATGATGAAAAAGTGGTGGAAAAATGAGCTCCGCTCAAATTTGTAATAGCTTTATTTCCGTTTTTGCGAATTTTTTTGTTATTTTCATTTTGTGTTTCTGTCCCTTTGACAGAAATGAGCCGGGAAATGGAAAATAAACTACAGTCAAAACAAATTCATGACATTCATTATGCTTCGCGTTAAGTTTAAATGCTATTACATTACTGCATTTTAATTCGGATGCAATAATCTGTTTCGAATGAAACTAATACAATGCACAATGCGTTGGTAAATGCTTATTTTTTTGTCGAAACTTATTTTTAGTAAGTTACTGGCAGTAACATATGCCGGAGCTCTGACGGAAATGCGTTGAAAACCAAAAAATAAACGAGAAATATAAATAAAATGCCAACGCACAGGAAAAGAAATGAAATGAACCTGGAAAAAATGCAATTCCTTTAAGCGTTGCTCATGTGCAATGCATTTGCATTTACATCATGTTTGCAGGACAAATGACGGGGATGGAAAAGGAATTTATTAAATGAAGATAAACACCGAATTCAAGACTAATGAATGAAATGAAGCTGAATTCATTTCGGAAAAAGAAAAACTCGCACGACACAAACGACGAATGAGAAATGAAATGAAAACTTGAAATGAATAAAACATTCTCAATTATGCAATATGGAAAAGTTTTGTGTTGTGAGTTCTTTCTGAGTTTCAAATTCTTTGTTTCCGTTAAGCTTGAGTAATAAAGAGATAGAAAAAAACAATCGTTCTCTCGCCGAAATTCAATATGCGCTATTTGGTTAACATGATACGAAATGCATAAACAGTGTAAAAAGATCTCATTTGCATAGTTTTTTTCATTTTTTTTTCAACGTTCCTCTCTATGGAGTTTACATGGTATAGCTAGGCAGAACTTTTTAAAATATTTCTTTGGTTTTGTTTGCTATATATTTTAGCACTTGATGTGCTCAACTTTGGAAAAAAATATTATTCTCTTTACTGCGAAAAACTATTAAATATTAAACTTTTTTAAACAAATTCCGAATAAAAAGATTCCTATTGTTTTATGTCATTGGAGTCTCGACAATCAATCGCCTGTGTCTGTCGAGTTTTTTTTTCTCCTATTACAAATTGCCATTCTTAATGAAATCGAAACACAACAATAATAAGAATAATAAGAGACCAATTAGTCTTGGAATGGTTTCCATTTTCCATAGCCATAAAGTAAGGATTACATAATAAATAACAATGCATTATACGGTTTTGATAAGCTGCTGTAGTTGATTATTTTCGTTTAAGAGGGTATTGTAACGATTTCTACGATAATTGGATCGAATTTTGCATAAAATTGTATCGTTTCAATGACATCGCATAAAGACAAACGACAAAACAACCAAAGGCAAAACGAAACGAAAGAATCGTTTTCACATCATTATGGATTTTTCACAATCAGTCACAAACACACACCGAGTAGAAAAGTCGGAAAATGAATGGTAATGAAATAGATAGTTTGACAATTATTTTGGTATCCGTGGAAAACTATGCGTACAATACGAGTGAATAACGTAGTTTGACAGTTCACTCTTGAAATTGGAATACATATAAAACTACCTAGCAAAAAACTATTTGTTTCCTTTATTTTTTTGCATATTTTGTTGCTTCTGGAACTTTAAGTGGCGTCCAATTTATCTGTCAATATACAAACATACATTCAATATTCATAATACTAGGCTATGGCTTAAGCCAAAAATTCTTGAGTCCATTATTATGGTCGGAGCTATTGATGTATGTAATAACAAATGAATAATAGAAATAATAATAAACGATAATAATCTACATCATTATTTTCTAGAAATTTGTGTCATGAATTTTGAATAATTCGCACTTTAAAAAAAGAATTGTTCTTGAATTCCAGTTTGATGAAGTTCGAAGAATGGAATGTGTGAATCAGACAGTATATTTAATCGATTTCTTAGTAACAGACGAGTGAATTGTATATTATTTAAACAAAATACACCAAACACCGTGCCATTTTGAATGCATAAACAAGTTCCAACGTTTGTTGAAATTCAAATAAAATACAATTCGTCAACTGGCGTTCATTCTTTTGCTGCGTATAAATTTAGGAAAAAACAAATACTAATACGTTTGTAATGAAATCATGATGTATTTAGATGTAGAGGAATTAGGAAGTGGGCAATTCACAGCTTTTGAGAAGTGGAAAATGTGACTGAAAAATTTACTTACGAAGGCCTCTTGCATTCAGTGATACATATGTATTATATGCACGTACTGAAAATTCTACTCTCATCAAACCGTCTCATTAATTTGAATGAATTCACTTATCGGAGCAAAAATAACTATAAAAATGGAGAAAAAAAGTGAGAAACAATAGTGCCCATCGAAAGGTGAGTGAATTGAACGAATTTTGAGCCTAAAAACTCCTTTCATTTTATTATTTTGAATTATCAATCGCCTTTTAGAATCAAACATTATGGAGTGCAAGCTACTTATTTCTTGCAAAACTTGCATGTGTGTGGCTCACGTCTAAACATCAAGCAATTTTGACGTATCCCCTTTCGATAGTGTCCCCATGTGATAGTCTGTTCCCCATGTGATAATGCCCATGTTGGTTTCAACAGTTTTTCCAAATTAATATTGATTGTTTTCATTTCAGCTTCATAAATTTTATATAATGATTCATGAAAATTTACGAATTTCAATGTTTGCAATTTAGATTTTTCATCGAAATTTTCGAACATGTTTTTCAGCGAATCGAATAGATTTTCTCGAAAAAATGCCGTGAATTCTTTGATGTGGTGCAATTTTTCAATACATTCTACGGCATTACATTCTTTTACTAAAAGTTCCAATATATCAAATCCCTTGAATTGTCCGATGAAATTAATGATTCGATAATCAATTCGATCCCCATCCAAGATGAGCTTTTCCAGGTTTGGCATAACAAATGAAAGATTTCCGGTTAAAATTTGTTCGTCCATTTCATCAAATATAATATTAAAGTGGGTCACTGATGGAAGTTCACATACTGCGTCATCATTTGCTCGTAACAAAAAGTCTTTATCGGGAAGTTTAACTTCAATTGTTTTCAATTTCGTCAAGTATTTTGCAATCGAGTGCATTGTCTCAACCATTTCGGGCATTAAGAGAGAAATCTCGGTCATGTTCTCATTATTCTTAAAGATATCTTCAAGTTGGTCTTCTTGTATCGAATCGGTGGTGAACAGTGTTAATTCTTTTAATGTGTTTACATTAGCCAAGCAATTTACATCGGCTACATTTCCAATAAGCTCGAAAGATTCAAGTTTGGGAAATATCAAATTCAAATTGAATTCATTTCGAGTGCTTTTACCCACAATTTGAAACTTTTTCACTTCTGGAAAAATAATGTCATTTTTTTCATCTGACTTTTCTTTCCAAAATCCCTCATCATTCTTTCCTACAAGTCGCAGCTCTTCTAAATTATTTGCACATCTTTCGATAATATTCTGGTTCATTTCATTGCGTTGAACATCACTACTGTGCCAAATTTCAATTTTCTTCACTTGGTCACCAAATTGATCAAAAAATAGCTTGAGTCTTTGATAATTGTCAAATTTCAGACGTTTATGATTATCGTAGATCATACCATCAAAATTTGGCATAACAAAAATTATGCGATCTTGTAATATTCTGCTCATTATGATACCAGTTCCACGTACTGTCCGCGACCGTACGGCATTTCGTATTGTTTCGAAATCAGTTTTACTGACAATTAATTCAATCAAATCATTCGGCAAAAATTGTTGATCTGCTTTGATATCAGTGGATGTATGTTGTTTGCAATTCAGTGAGCTTGCATCCCTAGTACCTTTACATCGGATTATCTAATTGTGAGAAAAAGGATGTTTTCATTTTGAAGCAAAAAATACCGATAACTTACTCACAACTCCCTCGAATATAGCTAAGATCAAGGCCAAGCCGTAAATGACACCCATTTTTTCACTTCTCATCCTTGAAATTAAAACTCCTTACTAGCCAATGATTGAAAATTCAAATCGAAAAAGCAACTGATGGTTCTAGAGATCCGTGCATCGAATTCAATGTATTTCAGTTATTATTTTTCTATTAGAAATATTTTTTGGAATTCGAAAATTTATTTGTTTCTGTTCGGAGTTATTGATATATGTAACAAGAAATGAATAATAGTAATAATAGTCAACGATAATAATTTACATCATTATTTTGTAGGAATTTGTGTCATGTATTTTGAACAATTCGCAGTTTAAAAGAAGAATTGTTCTTGAATTCCAGTTTGATGAAGTTCGAAAAATGGAATGTGTTAATCAGACAGTAAATTTAATCGATTTCTTAGTAACAGACGAGTGAAGTAGTAGAAGAAAGACAGTCTGACTGTCTTTTTTCTACTACTGAGTGAATTGTATATTATTTAAACAAAATACACTAAACTCTGCGCCATTGTGAATGCATAAACAAGTTCCAATGTTTGTTGAAATTCAAATAAAATACAATTCGTCAACTGGCGTTCATTCTTTTGCTGCGTATAAATTTAGGAAAAAACAAATACTAATACGTTTGTAATGAAATCATGATGTATGTAGATGTAAAGGAATCAGAAAATGGGCAATTCACAGCTTGGTGCTAAGGGGTTTTTCTAGATTAGGTCAAATTACCAGTTGAAAAATTGAAAAACTATCTACAGTTTAACAGAAGCTATCAGAAACACAGTGAATGGAACGAATTTTGAGCCTAAAAACTCCTTTCATTTTATTGATTTGAATTATCAGTTACATGTTAGAATCGAACATTGTGGATTGCAAGCTACTTATTTCTTGCAAGACTTAAATGTGAATGGCTTGCGTCTAAACATCAAGCAATTTTGACGTGCTCCCTTTCGATAGTGTCCCCATGTGATGGTCTGTTCCCCATGTGATAGTGCCCATGTTGGTTTCATCCGTTTTTCCAAATGGATATTTATTTTTTTCATTTCAGCTTCATAAGCTTCAGATAATGATTCACGAAAATTTACGAACTTCAATGTTTGCAATTTAGATTTTCCATCGAAATTTTCGAATATGTGCTTCAGGGAACCAAATAGATTTTCTCGAAAAAATGTCGTCAATTCTTTGATGTGACGCAATTTTCCAATACATTTTACGGCATTATATTCTTCTACTAAAAGTTCCAATACTTCAAATTCCTTGAACTGTCCGATGAAATAAATGATTCGATAATCAGTTCGATCCCCATCTAAGATGAGCTTTTTCAGGTTCGGCATAACAAATGAAAGATTTCCGGTTAAAATTCGTTCGTCCATTTCATCGAATATAATATCAAAGTGGGTCACTGATGGAAGTTTATATATTGCGTCATCATTTGCTCGTAACAAAAACTTTTCACCAGGAAGTTGAACTTTAAGTGTTTTTAACTTCGTCAAATATTTTGCAATCAAGTGCATCGTTTTCGCCATTTCGGGCAGTAAGAGAGAAATCTCTGTCATGTTTTCATTATTTTTGAAAATATCTTCAAGTTGGTCTTCTTGTATCGAATCGGTAGTGCACAACGTTAGTTCTTTTAATGTGTTTACATTTGCCAAGCAATTTACATCGGCTACATTTCCAATAAGCTGGAAACATTCAAGTTTGGGAAATATCAAATTCAATTTGAATTCATTTCGAGGGATTTCACCTATAATTTGAAACTTTTTCACTTCTGGAAAAATAATGTCATTTTCTCCATCTGACTTTTCTTTCCAAAATCCCTCGTCATCTCTTCCTACGATTCGCAGCTCTTCTAAATTATTCGCACAACTTTTGATAATATTCTGGTTTATTTTATTGCGTTCAACATCAATACTGTACCAAATTTTAATTTTCTTTACTTGGTGACCAAATTTATCGAAAAATGATAGTTGCCTTTGATAGTTGTCAAATCTCAGGAATACATGATTTTCATGGATTTTACCATCAAAATCTGGCATAACAAAAATTATGCGATCTTGTAATATTCTGCTCATTACGATGTCAGTTCCACGTACTGTCCGCGATCGTACGGAGTTTTGTATTGTTTCGAAATCAGTTTTACTGACAATTAATTCAATTAAATCATTCGGCAAAAATTGTTGATCTCCATTAATATCAATGGTTGCTACATCTTGCCGCCGATTCGATGAGGCTGCACCTCCACCTTCACTTTTGATTATCTAATTATAAGAAGAATGATGTTTTCATTTTGAAGCAAAAAATACCAATAACGTGCTTACAATTCCTTCGAATATAACTAGGACCACAGCCAAACCGTAGATGAAATACATTTTCCACTTCTAATTCTTGAAAATTAAACCTTTTACTGGCCAACGATTTTGAATTCAAATCGAAAATGCAACTGATGTTCCTTTAGAACCACACATCGAATTTAATGTATTTCAGTTATTAAAACTTTTTGGAATTCGAGAATTTATTTGTTTTTGTTCGGAGTTATTGATATGTGCAATAACAAACGAATAAGATTAATAATAATTAACGATAATATTCTGCATCATTAATTTGTAGACATTCGTACCATTTAATTTGAACAATTCGCACTTTAACGTTCACTCGTTTCCTGCGTATAAATTAAGGCAAAAACAATGACTCAGTACGCTGTTATTTCTTATATTTTTTCTCCATTTTTATCGTTATTTTTGCCACGATAAGTGAATTCATCCATATTCATGAGACGGTTTGATGAAAGTAGATTTTTCAGTTTGTTTGTAAACTCCTGCATCTGCGTGCATATTATACATATGTATCACTGAATGTAGGAGGCCTTCATTATCAAATTTTTCTAGTAATTATTTGTATTGTATATTAGTAATGGTTTTTGCCTGAATTTATACGCAGGAAAAGACTGAACGCCAGTTAATAAATTGTATTTTATTTGAACTAGTTTATTTACTCAAGTAGTTTAGCGTATTTTGTTTAAATTATATAACATACTTGCCTGTTACTAAGATGTCGATTTAATATACTGTCTGGATCACACATTCCATTTTTCGAGCTTCATCAAACTTAAATTCAAGAACAATCCATTTTTAAGGTACAAATTTCTACAAATTAATAAGGTAGATTATTATCGTTGATCATTATTATTATTATTATAATCAATATCAAATAAATTTTGCGAAAAATATGACCATTTTAAATAACAAATAACGATTCTGGAAGCCAGATTTTGGCATTTATATTCTAAGTAATGAGACGTTTTTGAAGATTCTGGGACACAAAAGTAAAATTTCTCACTTTTCACTGATTTTTCGTTCAATTTTTATTCATACTTTCCTAAATTTTGACATTTGGTTTTGTCACCTATATTTATTACGAACCAGATGACATTCCGAACGTAAATAATATTCATCTTCATTCCGAAGAGAAAATGAGAACGAAAAATTAAATATGTCAACTGTCTAATGAAAGCAGTGGTTAAGAATATACCTGTCAAGTCTCGAAATACTCAACTCTCCAGACTCAAGTCTCTGTACTTATGTACGGTACGGCCATACCTACGAGGCCGATTAAGAGTGAACAAATTCGCTCATTTTTACTCTCTTAATAATTTTTTTCGGATATTTTTTCTTTTGATAATGCCATGAGAGAGCATGAATTACATTTTCCGAAATAAAAATTTAGAAAACAATGTGAAAAAAAAAAAATTTCCACAGGGGCTCGAACGTCGTAGATCTCTGTACTTGAATCTCCATACTTGAATTTTTTACTTCGGTATCTTGAGACCTGTCAAGTATTTTAGTTACCACTGAATGAAAGTCTAAACAACCTTGGCTCGATTGGAATAGAATGAGATGGGATGTATATCAAAGGAAAATAGAATAAAACACTTATCGTTCATCGTGGGTATTTATTTAAAATGTTTAATTTACGCTTCGTTTGCCAGTTTAGTTGTATCAAATCTGTTTGTTGTTACATCAATTTATTACATGGGTCGATTGAAATAAGAGAGAGAGTGAGGTCATACCTAGTTGAGTTCATTCTCTGCAGTGCACATAGTGCTTATCCACTTTCCACATGCATCTGAATCGAGCACTTTAACGTAAATATTCGACAAGTGCCTTTTATCTATCTTGTTTATTGGTGTTTTCACTCTCGCATGTCCGAGACCTGAAACTTTGCTGTGTGATATAAATTTCATCATATTTTTCATATATTGTAGCGTATACGCACGATGCATATTAGAGATGCAAATCATGCAACTCAAATTTCATTGGAAAATTGATGGGCAATATTGTTGCATTTGAATTTCAAAGACAAACGACGACCAGAAAAAAAGAATCTTTAAAAAGATTCTTTTTTTTCGCGACAAACATAAAAGCTTTCATCTGTTATCTAACAACCATCATCACAATAATAAAAATCATCGTCGATTGTGTTGCAATCCTTTAAAGATGGAAGGGATATAGAATGAAAGTCAAAGCAAAGTCCGAGACTGCTACAATAAAATGTGAAAGTCATAAGCTATGAACCATGATAAAATATCAAATAGAAAACAATGGCCAATAAGGAATTGGAAATACGGAGGAGACGAATGAATGGGAGTGAGGGCAACATTTACATTTTCATTCTTGAAACGATAATGAAAGTACGCACATAATAATGAGAATAATGCAGTAGCATACTTGTTACAGACAGTGATGGGTAAAGTGACCATTTTGAATACTTGAATTAAAAATGATAAATATTCATTGAAAAATGAGTAGCATAATTGAGCATAATTGATATTCAATTTTTGATCATGCAAGAAATATTTTCGAATATTTATTCACAAAGTGGAAGTCAAAATTACAATGAAAAAAAGAAATATACGTAAAATGAAAAGTCGATGAAGCGCTTACTTGCAACCCACAATTTTTTCTATCATATGTCTTTGTTTACATCTATGTGACATATTGCCATCAAAAAATGTGAGGATCACCATTGGCGATATACCGTATATCTTCGGTTGAACCTATATATATGATTTTCGGCGTTCATTTCAATGTTATTGTTGCTGTAATTTCTTGATCCATGCATATCCTATACGTGGCTCGGAACGAATAAGAACTAAAAGTTTTCTTTTGCTGGTGGTCATCCAAACTCATGCCCGGAATGTGAACACTAACTAACGGAACGGTATCAGCAGAAGCGTCAGGTGTTATAAATATAAAAGTTTTTCGACTGATTGTGAGCTTCAAGCATTTTCATTATAAAACATAAAAACAATCAACCGTTTGCTCATGCGCCGATTCATAATCCAATTCATTCGATCGAGGTCAACTTTTGTCTGAGCGTTTTGATTCTGATTGAACAGGATAATTTATAAAAATGGAAAAAATTATTAAAACATAATTCTGCTTGAATTTGAAAGGAAAATGAAATCCACGAACACTCGATCTCTTAACACTTTTCCATGTGTTTTAATAGCAAACTTTCAACAAATGGGGTTAAAATTCGTCTGTTCTTGTATGAATAGCTTAAGTTCATCAAAGCCCTAATTTTGTTTTATCTTGACACTTCTGCGTCGTATTATTTTTTATAACATTCAGAGTTTGTTTTACGACATTCCGTGCATATCCATTGTTCATGCCCAAATCCAATGTTATTTTATTGTTTGCAATAATTTTTATCGGTTGTCTTCTTCTAACACTATTTCCGTCACTTTAAATTTTAAAATCAACATAATCCCTATCGAATTTCCTCATTACCCCATTCATGAAAATCGATTCCAAAATATTTTACCCGTCCACATATGCAAGATATCCGCGATCAAAATCAAGATTTTCCCTGTCCCTTTTTCTCCCCCACAATATTTGCATCGAAATAATTATCGAATTTTATTCAATTTTATTCAATAGTTTTGACTATTTGATATCTTGAAAATAATCAATAAAACAAAATAGAAGTAAATTATTCGAAAATTTTATTGAATTTTTTGTATTCAATAAAAAAAGTATTCCAATATTTATTGAATAGGGTCAACACTAGTTAGAGATGCTATCAGAGCAGACTGGCCCTTGGGACTTGGGATTCGAGGTTTATGCAGAAAATGAAAACGAACAGCAGAAAGAAAAAAGAAATCACAACTGAAATGGCAACAAACACAAATCGTTCGAATTGCAACAGTTGAAAATATAATAATTTTATGAAAAAATTCGAGAGCAAAAAAAGGAAAACGTTTCAAATAGGAAAAGTTTAAAGTAAGAAGAATGGAATAACTCGGTTTTATCACATTCATACACATTTCACGAGTTTGCGTTTTGTCATTGTTCATGCTCAGTATTGTTCTTTTTTTTTTATTAAAACGATAAGTAGCCAGCGTTGAATGTGCGTCGTGATTTATCCACAAAACGAATACAACAGAATAAAACAGAATCACACAAAATCAGGAGACAGTCAACAGTGTGAAAAGGAAGCTTATAAATATGATACATTGGAGAAGAACGTGAATATCTTAAATCCTGAATTATATACCATTCGCAAACGATGAATGCGAAAAAAATCTCGATTTCGAATCTAACGAGAAAAAAACAAGAATATCCATCAAAATAAACGCACATGGAATAAGATTCAGATCTTGAAAAATGTGAACCCATTGAAAGGGACACAATTGTTGTTGTATGGAACTCGGTGAAATCGCTATTCTGACGGCTATTGTGCAGTGTGTCAATTGTGGTTTTGTTTATTTTGCCATTTTTTTTTTTTTTTTTGAAATTATTGCGAGGAAAAGCAATCATGGTCATCACAGCCTGACGAGAATACACTAACTTTCGCTAAAGAAATCTTTATATTTAGTTATGTTTCATGTGCCATACACGACTTGTTTATTATTTTCGCCTCAAAAACATGAACCGAATGGCAGAGATTTGTTATTTTCATGTGTTATACTTTCTGTTACTTGTGTTGAATTAAAATTTCGATGATTTCTTTTTGTTCGTATACTCTGCCTGATCCAAAATGAAATCGATGCAATTTTTTCATCTCTTTTTTTCGTTCAATTCATTTACTTGCATACAAACTTGAATAAATATGAAAGTTTGAATGAAAAGTGATGCCATTCAAGCTGGCATCGTGGACATTTTTCTTGTGTTTCACTGGTTCGATTTGAAACGGTTTTGTTGGCTTTCTAACAAAAAAATTTCTGATTGTTTTCAACGGAATTGTATATTTTAGTGCCAACCCATGTTAATGGTCGATGGTTGGTGAATATACATTTTTTTTTTTGCAATTATTGAGAACTGTGTGCTAACTATGCTGTGTGTAAGCAATCAATTTTTTTCTTCTCCGCGAATTCACTGCACTTGTCTCCTCATAACATCAGCAGTCAGCACGCATTTTTCTATAATATTTTTTGCTGCTCTCATTTCATCCTTCTTATGTGAGGAAAACAAAAATCACATATTTGGTCGAACCATCATTGCGATGACGAGCAATTGGATAAATGAAAAAAAAAAATGTTTCTCATTTCGCTGTAAATAAATAAACAAAACAAAATATTTTGCTTCATGCAACACGACAGTCCAGTGATTTCCGCTATTTTTTCGTGCTTTTCATTTAATTCTGAGGAAAAAAAACTGTTCATTTAGCCCAGCATTCAACGCCAATGAACTGGAATCGATCGCATTGCACGTTGATGCCGAAGAAATTTCGATACACTCTTCGCCCGTTCCTTCTCATTTTGCAATCCAATTCAGTTCAATACAACGTACAATTTGCACCGTGGACTTTTTCTGGAAGCCGAACACAATGCTCGGCATTTTTACAGAAAATAAAATTTAATTTGGCTTTTTTTTTCGTAGGAACACGATTGAGAGAACTAAAAGAGCCAAACGAAATTACGAGAAATATATTGAATGTTTTTTGTTTCGTGTCAATGACTTCCATTTATTGGTCAGGGTATCGAGTAAAATTTTCCAATTGTTCTGTGCATATAATTCAAATGCATGTTATTAGACAAATAGCTTGAATGGCATGAGGAGCGGCTGTTTACTAGTGTATACACCGCGTGCACTGAATTGTGTATACATGGATCTAAATATTTCTATAAAATAAGTTCGTATCATAATGTCAATAATAATATCCGTTAAACATTTGTACCAAATGAGGTTACAATTCCTTATTCAGGGTGCTGGAATGTACTTATTCATGGATTTATTTGATAAACGCTCGGAATGGATTTGATATCAGGTCATGAGCTATGTGTTGCTTATGAGCCATTTGAACTCTGAACTACGAGAGAAATTTTCTTATGTTTTCAATCATCATTAGAGACAGGTTATGGTATTTCGTGACTTTGAGTATCCATTTGAAATATTCATATTAATTTCAATCATTCCATTAATGTGTTTGTTGATAAATCAGTTTTTTAGCTAATGAATCTTTCAATGAATTTGTAGCTTTTGCCACGTCATTGGGGATATTGTGTCGTTGTTAATGTTTCTACCAAATATTCTCAACTTCGGACATTTCAAATTAATTCCAAAGAAATCAAGGCCCAAACAAACTCAATACGAGCTCCAAATCCATTACGAAGAGAGAGAGAAAAGATGATTTTAAATGCACATGTGATTTGCAATGGAAATCCATTTGAAATGAAACATGACTTTGGACGCGGTACCGAGTAACTGGTAGTTACCCTGGCTCATATTTTCTCGTTATTGTGTGGCCAAGCTCTATATTTTCATTGTATTATTATACATTTTTTCTCGACTCTTTCATTCGAAGCCCAAATGAAAATTCTATATAATTGCAATTTTTATTAACTTGCCACTGTTAACGACAGCTGTCACCGTCCAAAACAATAATAATAACATGATACATTTTGCAGAATTGCAGCAATAAAAAATAAAAATAAGAAATGAAAAACGAAATCTAGGAACAGAGAGAATATTCACCGATCGTAGATCATTTAATATGGATATTCGATAGGACTGTATGAGCCATTGCAAATGTGCATTGTTAAAAAACAATGTGTTTTCGAATTTGTCATTTTTCATCAATGCTCATAATTGCATGTGACCAATTGGTGAGCATAAATATGAGTTTAAAAAGAAAAAATTACAATATTATTTTATTGCAACGAAAATAATTAATCGAATGGATGGGGATATCGAAAAGGAGTAAAAAAAGAAAGAAACACTATCATAAACAGAGGCTACAATTCGAGTTTCGGTTTGAATCATATGGGATATAAATTGAAAAAAATATTGATCAATTCATTTTGGTTAGGAATGAATTATTATTATTATTATTTATTGAAAAGAGAAAAAACTGAATTGAAAAATATATTAAACCAATTGAAATGGTTGGCACAGTTGAAACGCAGAGATAACGAATGAATTATTTTTGCTGGTTAAATGGGGAAAATATTGCCACAAATATAGCGAGCGAGCGACCATTTGAAGAAGGCTCCACAATCCACAACAAACGACACCAAATAATAATAATATGTTTCAATCGTAAAAAATTCCTTTTTTTCCATGGAAATCGTGGAATTTTGGGAAATTAAATAGAGCGAATAAATGGTGTTGGGTGTATGTGGCTATCGAAGTAAAAATACCGGCAAACTGAGTCACAATGGGAAATGTGGTTGCTGAGAACAATCAACTCACTGCTCCTGCATGATGAGGCAAACAAAAACAAATTTAATCTGTCATTTTTGTAAATATTTTGTATGTAATGGAAGGCCAGGCAACATGTTTTTTTTTGCCCACGCGGATTTTTAAGCGGATAATGAAACAATAATTCAAACCGAAAAAATGGATTCATTTTTTTCTGAATTTCACTTTGGAAATAGAAATAAAAGCTCCGCATTTAAATATCAATTAAGTAAATTCGGCGAAAAAATTGAATGTTTTTTGTGACCATTTGCCATTCGCACTCTTTCGATTGAATTATTTATACGTTTGATAAACGTTTGCTTGTTGGATGAAAAAACGCTCTCGTAGTTCCGGTATGGCTCCAATCGATATGCATTTCGATAAAATTATGCATTATGCAATGCACTCATTTCGTGATGGCGAAAAGTGACAACACAGAATTCAAAATGCGAAATGGTTAGTAACATCAATGTTATTTCAAATATAAATCACTTTCAATTACGTATCGTCCTTCAAATCATAAGGACATCGTTGAAATTACTTTTGCTTAAAAACTCCATCGAGCAAATCGCGGGAATATTAAATTGAATTTAAATAGGCGAACAACGATTCCCATTTGGGTTAATCGGATTTAATAATGAAATAGATTGAACGTAAACGATTGGAAAGGAAATCGTGAACGTTTGTATGATGCACAATGCACACAAACACATTGACACACCTGTGATGAATTTCATTTTCCACATGAAATGCAATGTGAAATCCTTGTTCATTTTCAATTGAAAGTCGGTTCGCTTATCGTTCCGGTTCGAATGTGTATCGGATGGTTGAAAATAACGATGAATTGAACACATTCATGGAATTTCCGGTCTTTAAAATTTTCAATCGTCAGGGGCCCTCTCACTTGTTTAACTCAATGCATAAAGAAAGAGAGCTCTCTTTGGAGAATAAATTTCTTCCAATTATTGTTCGATGTTCGATGGTATTTCAGTTACAGGATCGCGTATATTATACAAATATATACTGTATACAAACAATTGATGTGTTGCCGCTCGATATTTTTCGAATGAATAATTTAAGCAGATAGACACTGAAACTTAAACAGAACAGCATTTTACCACTGCTGGATTGATGTTGGGTATTTATTTAAATGCAGCTCAAGTGAATTTTGGAACGAGGTAATCGACACCAAAGCAACCACTAAATAAGTAGCTAAAATAGAAGGTTGAAGAAGAATTAAAACGAAACCCAAAACGTTGAAGAATTAAATTTGGATCAAATGCATGGTAAAATAGCATGCAACAATGAATTTTCCGCTTTGATATGGATTTATCGTTAGTGTTTTCTCGTAATTTTCATTGTGAATGAAATTCATGATTCGCTTCCAGTTGATATGTCAAAGATGTGGGTTGACAAACCATGACGGAACAATGCATATTTTATTATTAATTTTTATTGCTCATTTAACAAAAGTGAATGAGATGGAATTACCCACAGAATTCAATTAAAACTAATTTCTAAAAGTCTTTTGAAAGTAATGGTATTTGGAGCTTTAAGAAAGAAATCCAACGACTGAGTGCTGAAATCACTGTCAACTTCAAGTCATATCCAATTTTGCTTTTGATAAACGAAAATATTATTCGAATATTTTTTGTAATGATGAAATCCAATTTCGATACCAATACGACCCCTCAAACGGGCATTTAAAGTACATTTGAGAGCAAAACGCCGCAAAAGTTTTTCAACAACCACAAAATATATGGTCGAATTTAGTTAAATAAATCGCTTTTCCAATGCCATTTAAATTTGATAAACAAAACTCATTCGAATAAAATGTGAATTTGAGTTATTTAAAGTAAATTTAATCGATTCAATACCCTTCTCATCATCGACAACTCAACTTTATTTTGAGAATATAAAATATTCTGGCCCAAAATCCAAAAACTAAAACTGATTACAGCACAGAAAATCAATGAATACGGATAAAGTTTTCATTTTGCAAGCATCAAACTTATAAATATTAACTGCCAGCTTTTATGATTCGTGCGTATTGATGATACTGTACAGTCGAGCTCTGCCATACACTTTTCTAAACGAATTAAACTTCTGATATTTAGGAATTTAATGGAAGTGGAGAGACGGTTTAAGAGTCAACTACGATAGTAGTTGAATGTGAAAAACAAACACAAAAACTTTGTTCAAACAAAATGATTCAGTGCAACATTTACCATTGGGACAACGATAAGACGTTCAAAAGGTGCAATTGATTCCGATTAAATAGTTTATTGGTTTTGTTTGTTTGCATTCGTATCTATGTGGCATTTGTCAACGTAAACACATTTCTATCTCACCCATTCCGGCCCAACAGAATATATTAGTGAAATTCGTCGAAGCTTTTCAAAACACATGATTTTGTACGTCGGCAATGGGTCTGGATTCATGTGTTTGTGTGCACTAAGCATTTGACCTGCATGCAAAAACACATGCTTGGTATTCATTCATTCTCATTTTGTTGGCATTAATTTCATTGTTAAATTTAAAATGACTCGAAATGGTGCTCACTATTCAACCATATCACTTTGCCATACATTCGACACCTAACACATGAATTCATAGTAAATTGGGTGAATTCGAGACACGCATCATTTACTACATTAGTTTCGCATGTATTCCTCACATTCGTTGAAACTTTATGTGGAAGAACATCAAAGCCGTCACACAACCATTTCGAATACTAAAATAGTTAACAGGATAACAAGCAACGAGCGCTCCATTAGCTTTAAAATACATTTAATTTTGTTTTACAAGACATTTTCATTGGAATTACTTTTCTGAGCACGGATTTTCCGTCGTTAATTTTATCTTTTCCGAAGCTGATTCAACCAAACATTAATAATATCATCATCACCATCATTGGCACGGAAATCCACAATCTTTTTGCCTCATATTTCCTCATTTATCCTTCGGTAATGTGCTTTTATGACGAAAATTGAATTTTCAGGAATTGTTCGAATTTGTAGATTGTAAAATGTGAATTAAGGGAACTTTTTCAAAAAGCAAATGGCAAACGTTTTTCTGGTTAAATGTAAAATAGAATTTAATCATCAAAAGCAAAATGACGATATTGCATTTTGGTTCTTAATTTGCATGGGTTCCAACTCCCCTTCCGAATCCATAGTTTGAATAGATTAAAACATTTAAATTCATTTTTCGGAAACATTGCATGCTTCAATTCAATCGACCAAAAATGCAATGGCCTAGTTTATTGGTTTGATGAACGACACTACGAATTACATTAAGTTGAGTTGAACGATTGCCAACAATTTTCAAATTGCTGTATGTAATTGCTGTGATTTGTATATGTAGATCGATACGTAAAACGTATGAGATTGAGCATAAATAAAATCGATTTTCAAACATGTTTAAGCAGCTAAAATAAACTTTAACAATCTTTAAACTACATAATAAAATCCAATGAAACAAACGAAATGTTGGAAAATGAGCAAATGGTAAATGGAAATCCATGCGTTTGCAAGCTCATTTTGACCCATTCAATGGAGGCAATAAGCTTGAGGCGCCACCATTTTTATGGAAATAAATTCAATTTTATTTGAAAATCAATATGCATGTATGCAATTGCTGCCTGAAACCAGCAGAATCTTAACTTAATCGATAGCAAAAATACTTTTTGATAATAATAAACAATAGTGATCGCACTTACCCAATGTCTCAATGTCACAATGTCTCACCATATATTTCCGTTCGTCAATGAATTCGATTTTTATCGTTTCAATGGTTGTCTCGTTAATTTCACATTCGAACTTTGTTCAATGTTTCTGCATCCGATAGTTTTCAACTTTTTCCCTTCTACACTTTATTTATTTAGACTTTCAAAAGGCAGATAGAATAAAAATTTAGAATCGTTTTATTTTGCTTTTGTTTCTCAATACTTGAATTCATTCAAAAATTCCAGAAAAAGAGAACTTTTCCCTTTGCTGTCACGTGAATTTTTCTGTTATTCAGTCAACATATTCGCTTGGATAGGCCCAAGCGATCAATCGAAAAGTAAACCGAATGAAAAAACTTCAAATTCCATTTTGTGTTTTCATCCTTTTACCCAATATTTATGTGATTCAATTGCCTTTGAAAAAACAATAGTTAGGACAAAGAGAGCAATAAAAGGAGAGAATAAGTGTCGGTTACGAAAAAGTTGAAGCCCATAAATTAGGCACCAGTTCAATGTGCTCGCATAAATGACGATGACCACGAATAATGCGGGTTGTATGTTCTACGTATCGATTTTTTTTCGTTGTATATAATCTAGCAAATTTCGATTTCGCATTGTTTCGCAAACGCTCTCAAATCTCGAATCTTAAAAAAAAAGGTTCCTACAACAAACGGAATACTTGTTCAGCATTCAAATTGATTATCAGGTTGAAGAACGGCTTAAAGAAAAACTTTATTTATATGTTTCTATCAAAAGGCGGAAACCCCAAACACAAATGGAAATGGTAAATTTAAAAACATAAAGTAAAATAAACCTTTCAGAAAATTCGTTCAAAAACAGGCCATGAGTTAGTGACTCGTCCTACGTAAAAATAATAATAATATGTATGCAACAAAAATGGACAAGTAAATAAGGTAAGACTGACTGAAAGTTGAAAATCAAATAACAGCCAGTTGAAAAGAAGAAATAAAAGGAATTTATTGATGGAAGAAGAAGAAAAAAGATTTCAAATCAGAAAATTGGTAGCAAAAGGTAAAAGTTTTGGCTGAACCTGGTAAGTATTTGTAGCAAAAACCATGAAGAACTGAATAAATTTATGAGATTCTTCAAGCGAAACATAAAACAAATTTCTATATCATCGTTGTACGCTGTACGCTATGCGATAAGGAAACCTTTCGGATTGAATTCGGAGCCATATGTATTTGGTGAGGGCTACACGTTCCACATTACACAGAGACATCGATTCTACCATGCTATATAACACAAATAAATATAAAAGAGTCTCGTGCCGTAAACATTTAAGATTTGAGGAACTTAAAAACGAATTGAAAAGATATGGAACCAAGTAACGGATATCGTTCCGATTTTCATGTTTTTTTCCTGTGGTTCTGGATTTTCGTTTTTTGGTTTTTACTTTTAAATTCATTTATGTGAAAAGGTAAGCATTTTGAATATCTTTCCACTGTCTGACGGCAAAGCAAAACGTCTGTGCTTTTGAAAGGTATACCAAAGGCACAACAACCACCAATGCTGCTGTCGCTGTCAAACAGAAGGGGGAAAAATACCATCATTTTTTTCTTTTTTATCGATCGACAAAATCCCGTCCACAAAAGAAATTCAAAATAATTTCTCGCTCTCTTTTATCATTTGTTGTTTGTTCAAAATTAATGACCATTTATGCCCGAAAGAAAAGATGCTTAATTGTATACCTCCGACAAGGACCAGCCAGAACACTTGATATACTTCTAAAGCTTTATCATTTATTGAGTCACCAACGAAAACCTTGGTAATTTGATGAAGGAACAAAAAAATCGCAGTGCGAAAATGGTAGATAAGTATTGAATACACCTTAATTAGGTCGCAATCGACGGAAATTCATGAAACGTTTTTGGAACAGCAAAATGGGACTTTTCGGGAAAATGATTTATAATTATTGTTTGTTGTTTGCGTTGCTGGTGAGACCTTTTCAATCACGGAAAAAGAATGTTAGCGAAGAAATTTAAAAGAAATTTAATCGAAACGCTGTTTAAGTTTATTCAGCATTAAATTCAATTTGGAAATTCACTTATCATTATTTTCTCGTTTGAATTGAATCTCTTGAACGATTTCGATCCATTTATTTCTGTTTTAACTTCCGATTGGTTCAGATAAACATTTTTCTAATTTGGAAATTATTTTTTTCTTTCACTATTTTTTGGATCGAATATCGAATTGAAAGCAAGAGATCCATCATTCAAAAAGACATATTTTCGTTGAACTTAAAACACGATTGTTTTTTTTTAATTATTTTTTTTAATATTTTGTTCCTTATCACTTTAAATTGAAAAAACACATCACCAAAAAGAATCCTTTGCCAACCACTTACTGTGCACTGTGCATCAATAACAATAACCTTACACAACATGTAAAACTTTCGGTCTTGTTTGACTTGAAATTGGATATAATATGTGTTCCATATATTATATTCAGGTTTGAAAAATAGCTGGATAAACTCTATCAACACCGGCAAAAGTCAGCAGTTGACTGAATCACAAACATGAGCTCACAGCCAAATAAGGACCTTATCGCTTAAAGCTTTCGTTGCCATATATAATCGTCTCTTTTGCACAACAGCAAACCGGCAAGCTTTGAAACTGTCTAGAATGCTGAAATGGGACATCAATATGTGTTCGGAGGAAAAGCAATTCAAATGGTCCCTTTTTAGCATTCGAACCATTTGAATTCAAAGAGGTTTGTGGTTAGTATTATTATTGGATTCATTCCAAAGAGAACGGTCTACCGATAATGTTTTCGAATTGTTGCATCAAATGCTGATGACCATTTGAAACCAACACGACAAATCAACCAATTGTCTGCTGCTCAGCGGTGATTATGATGCGAAGAGAATTATATGCTTTATAATATCTTCCGTAATGATGGATCTAATGGTAAATTTATGCAGTAAAAAAGTTTCACTTTGGTGGGAAATCGCCTACCACGATACGAATTAGGAATTACGAATGTGCATTATGAAATATCAGTTGAAGCAATTTGTCAGCAATCAGATGCTTCAAATCGGCAACAAATATTGCAACAAAAGTACTCATATTCGCAAAAGAAAACTTTTATTTCAATCGGAACCTGAAACTCGGAACATGACTACTGCATTGGAATACGAAATGGATGATGTCTGTGTGTGTGATTTCCAAATTACAGAGCATCCTAAACTACTGGTTTTCATTGTGGTTTTTTCTCTCATCTACGCGTTACAGCATCAAATGATAACAGTTATCATTTCTCGAAATGAAACCATAGTACAACTGAAACCCAAAGACCCAAAGAATAAAGTGTTGAAACTTGGTTTGGATAGACACAGAATAAAAGAGACTTGTTACTATGTGTTCTGTACATCGAAAGCTTATGTTTGAATTGTATGGCACTACAAATATACTCAAACACAAAAAAAAAAAGAAAGTTCAGATTCATGTTACGATTGTCAAATGAGCATGAAACTAGTTTGAAAGTCATTAGCAAAAGTTTTCATTCAGCAATGCTCGGATGATAATTTGAGTTGAGTGTTTTGCTGGATTTTAAATTTGATTATGAAATAGACTGAATTGAACATTTAAAGAAAGATAATAACAATCAACATTAAACATGGTTATTGATTTTTAATAGCATTCAATTGACAATTTATAATTAACAAATTATTTTGCATTTTTCTTAAGTCAGATCTAGGGCAGCATCGGTATAATGAAATAAAATAATAATAAAAATCCTCGTGGGTCGTGGACTAGTTAAAACCATAAAGCTGTTGCTTGTAAGTTTGTAAAGGTGCGGCCTAGAACTTTATCTAATAAATGCCATTCGTTTTGTCGACAATTTTCCTCATTCCAGTTCCACTGTTGCCAGTATAAGAAAGCTTTCCATCACATTTACTGCATACGAAACTGGCGTTATATACGTTAGTTAATGAAGCAAATTCTTTGGGATTTCTTTTTTAGAAAATTTATTACTAATTCGAATGTAATTTCTTTCTTGGATTATCATTAAATTGCCATGCACCGATGGCATATCGGAACCAAATTAAAAATAAATCTCGTCCCATTTGAACCCATGTCCATATTGGTGTAATTTTTGAGCCTTCAATTTCGGTCCAATTCACACAAACTTCATGGATGGGAATTTTGAGCGCCTGGGCCAAATACAGTAATTCAACATCGAAAGCCCAACGTTCAACGTGCATCAATGTAAACAAATGTTGGGCTGCCGATCTTGTTAGCAATTTGAAGCCACATTGAGTGTCTCGTATACCACGAACAGCAAAAAGCCACACCAAAAAATGAAAACCATGCATTAAAACTGTTCGAAAAATACTGCGTGATGCAATGGCTTCATCTTCGAGATGGGCACGTGATCCAATTACAATAGCTGGATTTTCCCATTCAGTTGCTGGTGTCAATTTATTCATTTCATCTTCCAGTTTATCTAAATCAGCGAATTTTGTGGCTCCATCCGCATCAGCGAACAATAAATGACGGCCTCTTGCACTCAACATTCCCTATTAATGGTACATATATATAAATTATTAGTTAATTGGTGTAATTGAGTACATCCGTCCATCTGTCAATGGTCAATATATATATAATTAAGCTAACCAAACGAACTGCACCGCCTTTACCACGATTTTTAATCAAATCCAACACTCGAACCTTATTTGCTGAATATTTTTTCGTATATTGATGGGCCACTTCGACCGTTGAATCTTTGCTTCCATCACTTACAACAATCACTTCATATTGGAATGTTGCATCTTTTTGTGAACGATTTTCTAAATATTCGAGACATTCGTCGAGCATTTTTGGTACTAGAATGGATAAATGTTTGAAAATAATAATAACAATGATCCATTTCATTCAGAAACGTGAAAAGGCAAAGGCTTACATCGATCCTGCTCTTCATATGCGGGCACAATGACACTTAAAGAAAGTCTTGGACTCTCGTTAAGTGATGGAAATGGTTCTTTTGTTTTTGATATCGGATTCGAGAAATATTTTTCCTCTTCATGACGGACAATTTCTGGATATGGTGTCGTTATTGCTTTCACAGCTATGTAAATCTATTTGGAATTTGTTTTTTTATTGAACACTATCAATGTCAGGAGTCTGGTGATTCCATTAGGTGTACGTTGTATGAAGACTTACCGCTAATGCTAATGATGCAAGGACAGCCGATCCAACGAACAATAGACATTGAGGATCAGTCCAACAACTCATTTTGGCTATTTAGATTTTGATGGAACGTTAGCCAGTCGGCTATGTGTGAATTATAATCACAATTAATTCACAAATAATGTATAAGAACTACGGAAAAAAAACCTTCTTCATTGAATCATATTGTTTCACTGTTTCTATATCAATATCTTTCGCCACGAATACCGACGACTGACATTTGGCTGTCATCGAAATTTCGTCCGTATCCAAATCCAATGTCTTTTCTAGCCTTGGCAATTGATATACTTACGATAGATGGAGCTGTGTGTGTTCTGAAAATAATGGGCTATTTTATCCCTCCAGAATAAGTTGAAACTAATTTTTTCAATTTAAGTGAGTTTATAGTCCATTTGGGAAATAAATAAATAAATAATTAAATAAATGAATAAATAAATAAATAAATAAATAAATAACTATATTTCTACAGGTGCATTCTTTTATAGCCTAAATTTCAGGCTAAAATTGTGTTGTCAGTTACATTCTATTGAATTTATTCATGCATCGTTCTGTTTGTGTGCAAATCAATGAATTCGGACAAAATATCAGTTTGGCTGGACATTGTAAACGTCTAGCTCTCATATTTCCCAATTGTGGATCTTTAAAGCATAAGAAATAATGAACATTCGACAAATTATCGGCTAATTTGCCTTCTGTTTTGCATGGAATTCGTCTCTTGCCTAGTGGCCTTTTAACATTTATTGAATTACTCGGTTTGATTGGATTTGTTTTCCGTGTTGGTGCATTGGTTGGTTTAGCTGTTGTTCGATTGGCTGTTACTGTTTGTTGTTTTCTCCGAAGCGGGCGATGATTAATGCCATGGTTTGCTGAACGAGTTGGTATAAGTGGCACTGATGTTGCTTTTCCGATATTTGTGATTCGATTTCCCAAATTAAAATTGTTTTTATTGTTTGCCGATTTCAAAATTTTATCCGTTTCCAATGTTATCAAATGGGCAAGATGTTGAGACTTCAATGCTTCTGTTTTGATTCGATTTGTTTCAATCAATTGTTGCTGTATTTGCTGTTTAGTATATTTATTTGAGGTCATAATTCTTGTTTTCATATCCTCCGTTGGTAGGCATCGTGCGTATGTTTCCGCCGTACAAATCTTTGTATCCGGATTAAAAGCCGTATAAAGTGGACACGCATAGCTAAGAACTTTTCCAGTTTTTACATTACACACAAAATATCGTGTACAATCGGAACTATTCGCCTGCCTTACACCTGACGCACATGTTAGTATTTCTATTTTTGAGCCCAACAACGAATCACTCGGTAAATATGGTTCAATCGTCTGTTGATAAGTTTCTATACTCATGAAATTCCCATTCAAATTGACAAATTGTTTGTGCTTTTCGTTTGGGCCCGGTAAAAATTGATGGATTTGATTATTTTCAGCCGAACCGATGATTCTATTCGGCAAATTCGGCTTTGAATTTGAATTATACTGTGCTAAAAGGTTCATCACGTTTCCATCAGTTTGGTCGCTTTGGTGTTGCTCTAGATTTGTCATTTGGTATCTATCGCTGTTGCTATTGCTGTTGTCATCGCTTTCATCACTTTCACTGTAGTCATCGGTGTTTTGTGTTGGTGATTGTTCGTCTTCATAGTTGTCACTGGATTCGGCTACTTTATCGAATCGATCCACCTTATTGCTAATTGTATATTTATTCGGCTGATAACCATAGGTATGAGCCGCTGAATCTTCATAGTTTGATGTTGGATTCGATGTTCCGATTTGAACATAATTTATTGGTGGTCGAAGTGTTGGATATGGTTTTCGGTCAACAGTCACAAAATTATTTACATTCTTATCGTTTAGATGGGGCGATGGTGTGTACATTTTTTTAGTGTAGCCTCCGTCGATAGAAGCAAACGTTGGAATAGCAAGTATGGGCCTCTGTTCATTATTATTTAGAATAGCATTATCGTTTGGATATGATGAAATGTATGGAGATTCATGAGGTCGTGATTGTGAAATTTGTATATATTGAGGTTGCTGCTCTACATTTTGATTATAGTTTAGCGTACTAAATGCCGACGTTGAAACTGATGGCAATGGTTTTTGATAATAATTGATTGAATGTTCATCAACGGTATTCGAATACGATGGATATGAATTATGATCAACCGAATGAGAACTTCCTGAAGGCCGAACTTGACCGTAGCTATCGTATTGATCGTAAACATTTGGTCGGATTGTTGTTGACAACGAATGAATTCGATTTACAATTGAACTTGTTGGGCTTGGATTAGCAATTGTTATTGGAATATGATTGTGAATAATTGTCGATTGACCTCTGTCATCTGGATCACTTATTTCATTTGATGTCGTTGGCACGGTGCCACTAACCGCTGAAATTTTTTCCATCGATTGATTCTCCTTATCATGATAAAGCGTTCCTTTCTTTGCATCTAACATTGACAAAATCGACGATAGCGAATCATCGTTATACGGTACAGTGTAATAAATTGGTCGAATGACTGGTTGAACGAATCCATTCGTTGTTGATGATTGATGCACAAAATTTGGTGTGCTTGGAGCTTGATTTGTCATTTGTTTGGATAATTCCAGCAATAATTTCAATGTTCCTTCACTTACTTGTGAGCCAGGCGTTTCTGGATTGGGTTTTTTCATTTGTGAATTTGGCATAGTAAATATAACCGCACCGCCGGGACGATTCACCACAATTTGAGACGATGTATATCCAGCATTTGGAAATTTTGGATTTTTCATACTGTTCGCTGTCTTGATATGAACAGTTGTTGCATCAGCTGGATAGGCACCGTTTCCACTTAAAGCCAATCGTATTGGCGTTGATGGCGTTGAATATTTATCACGATTTTGACCAAAACTATTTATCTTTTTTTGTAAATCCAAAATTTGTTCCAAATGATTATCATCGATGATACCATTGTGAGGCACTGGTTCTGCAGTGCTCAAATAATTATTTTCATGATTTTGTCCATGATCGTATGTTATTTTATGCAATGCCAAATATTGATTCAATTCATCCGGTTCAAGATCATTTTCTGGAGTTTGTTGATTTTGCACTTTTTTAATTAACTGCGCCAATCGTTGCAATTGTGACGTAACAACGCCATTCGAACCGGTATTGAATGGTATTGAATCGTATGCAGCTTTATTTTCTAATTGATGTTCATTGTCGTCACCATCACCACTTGATTCGAATTCATTTCCAAATGAATCGTTTTCGCTGAATATAATCGAGTCGGGACTTTCCATGTTTTCACTCTGATTTTTTCCTTGGCCTGGTGTTAACGTTATCAAAAACCCATCATCAGTCAAATTCTCAACATTTTCTTCTTGTCGATTTTCAGATCCGGAATTTTCATTTTCTTCCGCTTCCTCTTGTTCGGACTCCTTCCGTTTTTGATCAGATTCATAGCCTTGAAGTGTGTCCTTCAAGTGATTTAAATTGTTCACTCCGTACACATTTTCGTCTTCGGCACTGGTAGAAGAACTTTTTTCATTATTATCCAATTGACACTCCCAATTGTCACCTGTTTTCAATCACAAATATGAAATATAATAATTATTATTATCATTACTTTTCCTTTTCTCTCCAAAGATTCATTTTTTATTCCATACCAGGTAAAGCACAAGCTTTCATATTTGCATCATATACTAAACCATATGGGCATGTTTTCGGTATCCAAACGTAATTATTCGATGGTAATGTTGCACATTTAAAATACATATCACATCGAGTCAAATGCGCTTTCGTTGAATCCGGACACTTTTGGGCACCTGAACGAAAATTCGTGAATAATAATCGAAATGAAACCGAAAAGAAGAAAAAGTCGAAAAAAGAATTTTTTGTTTTTTTTTTAAATTTGAATAATTCACCTTCCACTATTAAAATGACACCGCACAGCGTGATTATTATTTGCTTTTTTAGCGACATATTTGAAAATATTGCGAATCGATTGCATGAATGATTGTTCAAATTGAATACCAAAGGATTGAGTCTTTCACCGGAAGACCCAAAAAAAAAAATTTCAAATCGGAAACCTTCTAAAGCATCATCGATCGAAAATCAAAATATTGAAATTTGCTATTGTATCAAAATCAAATTAGATGCTCACTTTACCACGAACCAAATCAAAATGAACGACAACTGACCAATTCGGACTGTTTCACACTTAGCATTCGTTAATATATATTTTTTTGTTCGTGCAGAATGGAGAGTGGTAGACGAAATGTGCGATGATTTTCACGAGCGCAAACACAAACATACAAATTGAACCATATAGTTTACGGAACCATATAGTTTATGATGTATTTTGTCGTTGGTTTTCATTAATGCGGCTGTAACATACAACAACAATAACAGTATCAAATTAAAATCGGTTTGTATAGTATTAACGGAGCTACATACAAAAGAAAAGTGCTAATTGGATGTTGGTTTTTGATGTATTTGATCTCATTATTCGTTTGTTTAAATGATATCGGGCACACGATGAATTTAAAGTGAAAAGAATTGCCATTTTTGAAGAATTGGCTGGAATGCAAATCAGTGTTCTCCTGTAATTCAGTGTTTAGTTTTCATTTTGGCGATTTCCTGCATTACAAGAATCAATTAATGTTCCGAATTTGGTCCAATTTCGATTGTTGATGAGCAATTGGTCTTTTGCACAACGAGCACCTTTTGTTTACCTATTGTATTCTTTTGTCTATTCGATAGCTAGGCTGCAATAGCAGCCACATGCATTCGATCACTGTTTACCTACTGACTTCAGCTGTACTTGGTACATCACATGGCGCGCAAATAAACCACAACAACGAACTGTTATTTGTGTGAAGCGTTTGTTTTGTTATTAACAAAAGAAAAAGAAAGTAAACAGTGGTCGATTCGGATATTGAATCGATCGAAAATCTAAATTTAGTCTAATTGAGTGTGGATAATCTAAATAAGAGAAAAAACAAAGCCAAAATAAAATAATAATCTACAACACATTATATTGTTTATCTCAAGCTGATATAGTTCATGTTCAATTTCCAGTGGATCTCTTCTCATTTCTTTTCTTTTCTTTTCTTTTCAACAACTTTTCGCTGATCCGCTTAGAGACTTTATGACTCTCATTATGCTCGACAGCTCAGTTTAATTAGGCCCCCTTTTCTGATTGCCTCTTTATTCCTGGTGTTTTCTATTTATTGCACGTACCGTTCGTCAATGCAGACGAAAAACGAAATTATTTTTTTCCTCTTCAATTTTTTCTTTTCGTTGACAAGGAAAAGAGCATAAACATTCTGAATAAACCACAAGCCATACAGTGAGACAATAAAACTAAAAACTAGAACTCGTGGGCAAAAAAGAATATTTTTTTAATTTATAATTGTGAAACATTACCAGTTTGACATATGCGACAATGACCCAATGCCACGATTAATACTACAAATTTTAGTCGGTTCTTTTGTACGAAAAAAAAGTCTGCTTGGCGGGAATAGAATATGAAAATATGAATATTTGTGTCATCGAAAGCCATTCCGATTAAAACTTTGCTCGATAGCCGGTTAGTTTGTTTTTTTTTTGTTTAAATTTTGCAAAAATGAAAGTTTAATAATTCCGAGAAGGAACTGAAAAGTTATTCTGTTTAATGAATTGCGGAATTCCAAAAACAGCGACAAAGATTAAAACTTGTCCTATTAATAAAATATCTCATCATTTTCAAAACGTGCTTCCCAAATAGAAATTGTTATTTTTAACAATTGAAAGACACGAATCCGAGAATTTCTATTTGCCTTAAAATCAATTTGATAGTTCTTTTGCCGTTACATTTCAAAGAAAGTGACCATCAAATGGATTGCCATTTCTTATTAACAAATAATAATTTGAATTTGAAACAAATTTTTGAATGAATTATCATTCGGCGCCTGAAGTTCATGAGAATTTGCTATACATGCCATTAATTATTTCCAACATCATTATGCATTGATAATAGAAAAGGCGAACATCGTTGAACGTATTAATATGATTTACACGTTTTTCATTTATGTTTGGGTAACTACGAAAGGCATTCAACTAATCAATATCAAATACCTTCCTGATCTGGTGATTGGTGACTGACATTCCACTGAAATCGATTAATTCTGATCAATTTATTAACCAAATTATAAATCGAATCTTTTTTTAATTCAAATGAAAAATTTCAAGAAATGAATCACCCGAAAAAAGTTCGATGTTAAAACTGGTGCACGTTCAAAACTTTTCAAACTGTACCCAAACTTCGACATTGTTTTCTATCGATTTCGGAAAAATCTAATTATTGTACAATTGGTTCGATTGTAAACTCGATCAAGAGAGGAGTGACTAATGAAGGACCACTTTCCCTTCTATCAGAATGATCGTGCATCATGTGGTTTGTGGAAAGAAAGTTTGGAATTTCTTCTCGGATTGTCTTCATTTTAACTGCCATATATTTCAGCATTAATCTCATATTAATTGAACGTATCGAATTGATTCAGAATGAAAAATGGCCATTACATTAATTTGCTCAAAATAGCCGAAAACTACATGTCTGTCGTGAAAATGAAGGCGAAAATTTCAACTGATAAAAATATTTTTCAAATTATTGTATAAACCGGCGCCCTGAATGGAAAATATTTAATTATGTTTTGTAAATTCGATTTTGTTTAACAAAACATAACAAATGTGATGAATGCAGTCTTAAGTACCTTTTCTGGTACTTGATTTTGCAATTAAATTTACAACAGATGGCGCTATTTGTCGAAACAATCAATTCAAAACTGCATTTTGGAACAAACCAATACGTAATGCCAACACTGTTCATACATAAGTTTCCAGATTCAAAAAAAAAAAAAAAAAAAAAATGAATGAAAAAGACAAAAGGTTTGACTATTTCTATGACATTTTCAAAACATTTATTCATTTTCCATTTAATTTTAATCCTTTCATTTTGTTTTCTGTTTATTATATTTATTTGATATTTAGTTGATTACAGAAATAATATTAGAAAAATTTCGTCTTTCATCAAAAAAAAAGTCTAATCAACATTGATAATTTGTAATGGATAATAATAAAATTGATTCTTGTGACTCATATCAAATCTCTACCGAAAAAAAAATGATGAAAACTTTTCTTTTTCTACATTTTTCCTTGTTCAAACATTTCACATACGTTAAGTGTTATCCTGTCTTTCCTCACCATTGAAACATTTATCAGAAATAGAATTGTCTAAATTGGGCAAAAAAAGCTTTTTCCACTAAATAAAATTATCATTTCGGTATCAATGCTATTTATCATTATATAATTAATCATCTTTTCGAGATATGAACACTCTGAAAAGCCATTTCAATATCGTATTTCGAATTTTTAGTCTTTAAATATTGGTATAGATTTTGAATTGATAATAACACTAACCAACAGAATATATGGACATTCAATCGGGCTAGTACATATATACATACATATAATATTTCGATGAAGAGGAGTTCTGTGGTTTCAGTCAGTAATGTGAAATCTCCCATCTAACGAAATATACGCGCCCGATGGACTGTACATGAACATTTTCTGAATTTGTTAATTAGCGTAATTTGCACACAAAATTGATATAATTTAAGAATATTACAATATTTGAAAGCGTATGACGAAGAGCAACTGGAGAATATTGCTGCATTTATTCGTCAACTAGTTCGTATTGCAAATAAAACTTAAAAAAAATTGAAGGGCACGATGGCTGTCGACTGTCGACCCTCGGCACTAAATCATAAATCTTTTAAAGCAGTTTAATCATCTTAAAAACATAAAAAAATATCATTAAACGAATAATAATAAGTGAAAATTCGATATCAATTGAATTACTAAACATGGCAATTCAATGAAAAAGTGCTGGTAGCATTATGGGTTGTGTCTTATATTGGCTATTCAAGCATTCAACTTATAACTTATCAAATTGAATAGATACACCGAAAACCAAATAAATTAAAAATAATAAATTCAATTTTAAATAATGCCTTAATCATCATCATCATCATCATCATTTTTTTGCATCTCAAACTTTGTGGAAGAAATCGCAAAATATTCATAATGATCAAATTAATTAAAAACGGCCGATCGTTTATCACGATTTTTGCGTAGTGAAAGTGTGCGTGCTTTAAATGCAGCCGCATTCAATAAATGCCGTTCTAATTTTGATTGTTTATTGATTGGAACACCATTGGGTTGAACGATTTTTGCACCAAGCTGTAGAATGTCACGTAAAAATTCATTTTCAGTCAAATGTGTGGTAATACCGGGTCCGATAATATCGCACAATTTTTCATATTGTATATTTATCGACCAGGTGTCCAATTCAAGGATCTCTTTGCCAAAACGAATTTGGATTTCGGGTGTAATATCTTCCTGTTAATTCATAAAAGAAACAAAATGGTTATAATATTGAATTGTGACGATGGCGAACTGACGTTAAGGTTTAAGATGCAATTTACCTCCAAATATCTGAGAACATCACGGAATGATGCTCTTTGTGCTTTTCGTTCTTTTTTAGCGCGGAATTTTTGTGAATCTTTAGCCAAATCTGTCGTTATTTCAATTAAATCTGACAGATACATGTCCATAAAATCTTCATCAAACATTCGGCCGCATTCTAATTTCACTGCAATTATTTCACCGCAAGCCATACGCACTTCAACATGTGGCGATTGCAATAAACCGATTAAATTGTTGATGGAGCTGCAAAGAGAAAGGAAATTTTCAGCGTCATGAAACTGTCGTTAAAACAACGTCATGAGGGGAAAAAAACGTCATAAAACTACTGGTAAGTAAAACTCACGGTAAAATACTGCCATTATTGATGTATGCACAAAAATCACCGGATGGTATTATCGTGGCTAACAATCCCCAACTGTGTAAAGCAGCAACATGTAATTGTGCAGCATCATCGCTAACCGATGGTGATGTTTTATCACCTTTCAAATAGCTACCAGCAAATATATGTTCAAAATGTTGCATGGCCTCAACAATGTCACCGATATCAGTGCTATTCAAAAAATGCATCATTCCTAGTGAATTGCATGCAGCGGCCCGTACCGCATATGAACATGCGCGATTTTGTGTTGTTGTCAATAAAATTTGTCTAAATGTTGTCGATATCTCATCATCGCCACCCAATTGTATGATAATTAATGGTGCTAAACGTGCAGCCCATTCTTGTTCAGCGCCTTTACCACGTCGTAATGATTTTTCTGCAATATCCATTATGGTGATTTTTCGATCTTCAACAAAATCGGGTATGTGACGATGTTGTAAAATTTCACAAATTATCTGAATGGATTGAGTACGAGTTTGGGCCGATTTTTCGGTGGCATTTTCAATTGCTTGCAACAATTTTTCCTCATATTTTTCAATGGGGCTCACCAATGTATCCTCTTGGTTTTGATTATAGTCATCATCAAATGACCCATTTGAGTAGACGCTTGCCATATCGTTCACCGATTCATTATCTGAATGAAGTTCAACGTTACCGCGAACTGCAAGATGAAACAAACGAAAAAAAGAACAAACAAATTTTATTAATTGATAAGATAAATCACAATTTAAACACTTTAACCGAAAATATTTCACAAGTGCTTCGTGCTCATGAATCAAAATGAAACTGAAACGAATTTCTTCAAAGTCATGCCTTATAGCTAGCTATTGTTAAATTTTATTTATTGCAACAAGTGCGTTGTAATGATGTATAAGCAAACATGCTAATACAGTTTGTTCAATAGGAACTCGCAGAAATCCATTTCCGACATGGTGGCGCGCGCACTCAATGCTTGAGCCTCGGATATTATTTATTTCATTTGATTTTGTTTTTGTTTGAAAAACCTAAATATGTCCGATACAAAGAAAAATCGAATCACGTGTACGCCAAACGAGCACGACGAAGGCAGTGAGATGACGATAGCATGGGCGGAGATCGGAATCAGTTGAGAGAGTGAAAATACAACAATAAATGCTTGCAATTCCGATATCCGACTGTATCGTATCGTGAGCGGCAGCATTATTTTATTCCATCTGGTGAATGTATGACAACTGAATTAACAACAAATTGAACCAAAACCAGGAAGTAACAAACTTGAGTTGTGTCGATCCGGAATGCAAGAAATGTTGCAATTTTAACAACTTTACTATATTATTTTTTTTGTTTTTACTTTTATTAAATTTTCAATTTAGTCATTCCTTTGTTTATCCGTTCATTATTTTAATTGTGAAATTATCGTTGATTTGTTGTTTTGAATTAGAAATTCGTCTCTATGCTTTGCCGATTAAATTCACAATGCTACTATCAAAGGCACCGAATGCTGAGAAAGCTTGTAAATCTTTTTTCTTCGAATTACATAAACACATAACACATTCATCTACATAAGAAATCATTTCGAATGCATCATTTCTCATAATATGACCTGAGTTATATCAGTAAATGACGTCATACATGATTTGTGAATGGAATAATGCTATTCAGGTCGTGATGACACCATTTGGTTTAAAATTTATTTTTATTTTCTTCGATTGCCTTAAGTTTGGTTTTTGGGATTTTTTGACACTCGATCATTCACGAACCAGTGGTGTGATATGTGACGTTAAGCAGACTTTCGACCCGAAAACACGGCCGAAAAGAAAAAGAAACTGATTTTAAATGAACCAAACGAATGATTCCAATTTGAATGAATAAATTGAAAGCAAATAAATAAATAATGATAAAAAAATAAGCAGTAATTAAACGCATTTCCAATCGATTCATTCGAATGAATAAAGACAAAAATTAAATTGAAATTTTTCAGAATTAGCATGTATGATGTATGAAGCTGAACGCTACTTGCCATGCATCACACAATTGGACTGATAACACACGAGATATCAAATTGAATCATAAATCTTATAATTAAAAAGATAAAAAATTTTAATTTGAATTTTGTAATCAACGAACTTTAGCAATTTCCTCCGTGTTTGCAATGCATGTTTGAGATTGATCGCTTGGCATTCGGCTTTCACTTCCATATGTTTATTACTTATGCATAAATGCAGAATGTGAAACAGTCATCATTCATCATCATTGAGAAAATTTTCGATTGGAATGAAGAGAGCGAGCATCGAACATAAAATCCAATTTGTTTTCAAATGAAACAGTAAAGCGTGAATTGAATATTGAATAGCTGATTCGAATTGGCAAGACAAAGATGAAGAAGAAACAATTTTGATTAGATGAGAGAGTTTCACGCGATCAGCACATGCTGATTCGGAAAAGCAGCGAACAACAAGGTTTTTTGAAAAAAAAAAAAAACAATCCACGTTATCGTATTATTTTGAATGTTTATTGAATTCACAAAGTAAAATACGGTTCCAATATCGGTGTTCACTGAACACTGAATATCACGCAGCAAATATGCAAAATTGGAACGAACAGGTAAAAGTCATCATTCGCTGAATAACTGAAGAAATATTCCTATTGAATGCATGAATTTACGTCCCATAGCAACGTAAAAGTGTGCGGCTTGGTGCATTTTCGGTGCAGTTCTGGTGCGACCGAAAATTCGTCTGATTTTTGACGATGTGTGTGCCTTATCGCCATGGAGTTGTGGTTCATACGTATGCCGCATTCAATTCATGCTTGGTTTCGTCTCAAACAATGAGAGTCGTGAATTGAATGCGGCATACGTATGAACCACAACTCCATGGCGATAAGGCACACACATCGTCAAAAATCAGACGAATTTTCGGTCGCACCAGAACTGCACCGAAAACGCACCAAGCCGCACACTTTGACGTTGCTATGGGGTAAGAATTTCCAGTGAATGTCTATAGCTGTCTATAGGAGCTCGAATATGCATTCGCTCGCACAACGTGCATGAGCTACATAAAAATGTATGAGAGAGAGAGAGAGAGAAAATTATTTTTTCATTCATAATTCTCTATCAACGGTTTATTTTTAGTTGCTGTGCATTTTAAGCGTTGCAATGTTGCCAATTTTTTTTTTCATCTGTGTACAACGAGAAACGGATGATAGGGCTAAGTTTATCTTGATCTGTCTATGTTATTGCCCATATTACACCATAGTATTTGCTTCAGTAAACAAACGACTGCAAATGGTAAGCTTATTTTGCACATGCAATGAACGATCACAATACAAAAACTATTTATCACGAATAGACATCCAAACCGTAGAGGACGGTTATAAAAAAAAATAATTTGATTTGTTTTGTTTTGCTTTTTGTTCTGTTTCGCTATTTCACTCTCTTTCTTTCGCATATTTGCAAAGTACGAAGCAATAAGAATTTCCAGTGAATGTCTATAGCTGTCTATAGGAGCTCGAATATGCATTCGCTCGCACAACGTGCATGAGCTACATAAAAATGTATGAGAGAGAGAGAGAGAGAAAATATTTTTTCATTCATAATTCTCTATCAACGGTTTATTTTTAGTTGCTGTGCATTTTAAGCGTTGCAATGTTGCCAATTTTTTTTTTCATCTGTGTACAACGAGAAACGGATGATAGGGCTAAGTTTATCTTGATCTGTCTATGTTATTGCCCATATTACACCATAGTATTTGCTTCAGTAAACAAACGACTGCAAATGGTAAGCTTATTTTGCACATGCAATGAACGATCACAATACAAAAACTATTTATCACGAATAGACATCCAAACCGTAGAGGACGGTTATAAAAAAAAAAATAATTTGATTTGTTTTGTTTTGCTTTTTGTTCTGTTTCGCTATTTCACTCTCTTTCTTTCGCATATTTGCAAAGTACGAAGCAATTGCAAATTGAATCTAGGCCAAAATAAAAGAAATTTGTTTCGCTTACTGTAGCTAATTCTACATTCTTTTGGCTTCGTTTACCTATATATTTGCTGTTTCAACAATATTCTCAATTGTTCTGAGATTTATTTTGAGTGGATCATTAGATTTCAGTGGATTCAATGTTACATTTCCTAATTGAGTACCGAATGAGATATATTATTTTTTTTCAAAAATATTCTTTTGTGTGGTTCGTCAGTACTCAAACATCATTTGTGGTTAGATTTTGGATATACAGCACAATGAAACACACCATACAAACAGTTTCTTTTTCTTATATCGTTTGGAATTTCCAATATTATTTGAATCACACTGTGTCTAATGTCTACTGGTACGGTATGTGCTGTGTGTTATGCTATTTGGGTTATGGCCTTGAAATAGATTTTTTATTTCAGCTTTACTTTTTTTTCTTTCCCATCTAACATAATAATTTGATACTGCGTGCCTTTTCATGTTGCGTTTCGAAACATTTGGTCATACATCAAATTTGATACGAATGCAAGAGACGGAATTTTTCCATATCTATCGTCAAAGTCTTACGGTGTACGGCCATGTTGGAATTTAAATGTATGAATGATCGTTTGAATACTGATTACTTCAAACGAATGTATGTACCTGCAGAGATAGATATGTGCGAGTCTTAAACATTATACATGCATTTATTTTTTCATTTATTTTTTTCCTCGATTCTCTGCTTCTTGGCAAATTGGAATATGAAACAAAATTATACGATATTTTATTCAACTGAATGGAAAATGGAATTTCAATATGCAATTGCAATTCAGATTGTATAATAAATAATAGCAAATAACGAATGTTCGACTTTCTAAAATGAATAAACATCGAAGTTCATAAGCAAATGATAATTACGATTTCTTTGTGTTTTTCTATTTGGCATTGATAAAATCTGACACTTTGGAAGAAATCTTATCGAATGAATTTGCTATCTACATATATTTCGAAATTGTGGTTTTATGGTTTACTTTGCGTCACATTCGTTCCGAACATATTCTCAGCTATTATCATCGATTTTGCAATCAAAACATAAGACGCAAAAAATTGAAGAAAAATTAAATACACGTTTTTTTTTTCTTTTGTGATGATAATGTTGCCGTCATGCAATTCCATTGATTATTTTTTTCGAGAAGTGGAAGCCAATTCGTAGCAATAATGACAAAGCGTTTGCATTAAGCGGAATGCGAGTATCCTTTTTTCCTGATGATGAAATTGTATACGTATGTGGGTCGAATGTGGAGAGCTCATCAATTACGTAGCAACATAATTACGTCATTTCGACGAAAAAGCACTCAATTCATGCGGCATGTGAATCAATCCTACCCACACAATATTCTGAATATCCTATAGTAGCTGAAATTCATTCTCAATTCCCTAATGCCTTTCATTCCGCTCTAATTCTTGATTTAATGGTGCCAATTCCACAATCGAATGTAGTTGATTCGGAGAATTCAAGTATTATTATTTTGTTAGAAGAACATTGTTAGTTTGAAATAACATGAAAACTGGAAGGCTACCAAATTCCAAACAGATGAATCCGGAATAAAAAAAATTTGTTATGTGATGACAATTTGAACTTGAGACGTTAATCAAATGACATTCTGCCACAATGACATTCGAAATTGTCAGTCGTGGCAAAAGCATTTTATGCATTTTTTCCTTTTGCATATGATAAATGACAATATGTGAACAATATTTTCAGTTTCCTGAGAATAAAATGGACGCAAAGATGTTCTAGTTGGAACCGGTTTCAAAAATTGTTGGAATAAATTCGTTTTTTAATAGGTTTTTCATTTATATTCTTACTATGGTTCAGTCAGCAGAAAACAACTGTTGATTTTCTTATCTTTATAAACCGACCAATTGTTGTGTAAATATTCATTGAATTCATTAGCAACCAGTTTAGCGGAATTACTGTGCATTGTGCACTGGGGCTTTGATTCGAATGCTCGATTTTTATATGTGTATTCGAAATGAACATGTTATAAAATAAACACAGATTGGAGTTTTCGATAAGCATTTATTATTACCATGATTAAAAACGTTTCGGCCATAATTGTTGGCCGGCCATGTCTAGACTCTTGTATATTAAATATAAGTATTTTGATTGAATCGAGCTTTTTTCATTAGAGTTCCTATTCTCTTATAGTGTTTATGATGGACTCAGTGCTCAAATTTGAATGAAAATATAGGCATTTGGTTTCGATTTCAATCATAAAACCTAAAGGAAAAATTGAAATTATTGAATTTTCAATTCAAAAGCAATTCAAGTTTAAAATCCACAACATCTTAGAGCGATATTTAACGTGTGACATATTCGTATAAAAATTGACCAAATCCATAAATTATTTCGCTTGACCTGAATTCATTTACATTTACAATTCATTCAATGCTTTTGGTATTTAATTTTTCTTGAAATGGATGCCGATAACGCCTTAATTACAGGAAAATATACAACGAAATTGAAATCGGATATGTTGATGGATCGATTTCAATGCTGTTCGAAATTGGAATGTGAGAATTGTAAACAAAAACAACTTCCATCGTCTATTGGTCGAATATTTGACCATTGTTGATGAATAGTAATAAATTCGTTTCTAATTTACCAAAAGTAAAAGTAAAAAAAAGAAATGAAAATTCCATTCGATTCAAACACACATATAAAACTTAAACGTATTGTATACGTATTCCATTCGCTAACTTCAAACAAAAATAATTATAATCAACGTCAAATAACGTAATCCGTGAAACACTTGATCAAATAAACAGATGACGTATGGACGTATGATGTGTATGTCTCTTACATTTCATCGAAAGAAAAAAAACTTTATTCTCTTCCGATTAGAGCGTATCTTACTCTTATTTAGATTTCGGTCAGTTTGGGGAGGGGGGGGACCACATATCGACCGAAATGTGGACTTTGGTCGATTCTTATTCGTTCAATCTCTGTTCGGCCGTTCGATATAGAATGTTGGAAATTAAAGCATAAGATGTAACGCTGATTCTCATTCACGTGGCAAGGGCATGAATCGCGTTCGAATAAAATTAATACGGTTGACTACGGCGTATATTTTTTGAAAATTTATACAAATTGATGCGTTGCATTGACGTAAATTGTTTGGTCTTTCTGTTAATGACCAGAGAGAGAGAGAGAGAGAGAGAGAGAGAGAGAGAGAGAGAGAGAGAGAGAGAGAGAGAGAGAGAGAGAGAGAGAGAGAGAGAGAGAGAGAGAGA
>GL501419.1:133813-145170 GCA_000149185.1 Mayetiola destructor
TACCAATTTAGTTGAATGATATGATGGTTCCTGGTTTCAAAGAATATTTTTAATTTGAATAAGAATGAATAGAACATTCCAGTCCGTTGAACCCAAATATGTCTGTCTCAAGGGTATTACATTTTAGGATCGATAAAACGAGTTAGGTGTATTCAGATGGGAAAAAACTCCAGCATATTGAATTGAAGAATGTCATTTGCGTTTCGATTCTAGGAAATTTCATTTTTATGATTGAAACAACAAGACTTCTCTGACAGAGAAAAAAAAATTTTTTCTGACTGAGATAGTCACCGATGTTGTTACGCGAACCACGTACACTCGGCGTGTATCAAATTTAATACATTGAAAAACTTTCCATTCAAATGCATAGCAACGAAAGATAAAGAAAGTTTTGATTGTATTTGATTTACGATCCAAAGTCTACGGTTTGGTTTACAGCCTACGATTTATAGATCACCAAAATAACAATAATAAAATCGATTTTAGGGCATCGCAAAATAAACGAATCGCCATTGTTCGTGTGTTATATGAGAATGCTGTTCTATTCATTGTTTTCATTTCTATTTTTCGAAGTAAACAGCAATTCATGCAGCAATATCGAGGTTGCTTGCAATTGTTTTTATTCATTATTTGGCTTCGTTTTGTTATTTTTCTTTTATTGTTTATACTTGTATACAATTGCATGACTTCAAAATAACAGCTGGCATGGCCTGGCCTGTGGTCTGTTATATATTTAATGAATACAATGTAAGCATTTAGGCCTAAATAGGGAAACCGTAACAAAACGACATCATGTTGGATCGGTTAATCTGTTTACACAATTTCTATGTTATTCAATCGATAACTTGCAACCGGAAGCATAGCGCGCTATTATTCCATGGATCTATACGAGACGATAGTGGAATCGCTGATACAATAACTGATAACCCAAACATATGAAAAAATGAAATGTATTTTTTTTTTTTGGACTCTAGTCGAGTCGGTTCGAGGAATTCCCTCAAAAGAACGCAAATATTTCTTTGGAATAATTTTTTCCTCCACATTGAAAAAATTTTGTATGCGAAATAATATGGCGACATCGAAGGTCAAATAGTCTAGAATAGAAGAATTTACAATGATAATGAACGAAAAAAAAAAATTGCGCTTAATTTTAAAGCATGTTTTCCTCTCTAATTGAATGCAATAAGTGATAAATTCATTCATTCTTTCATCAATTCACACGTACCGAAGTGCATATGCAGTCATTCATTGCATTTAATAATTGTTGGGAATGTGAACCGGAATTGAGTCGCTTTAAATTGGCACAAAAGATGAAAAATTTACAAATCAATTGTGTTCATTTAAAAATGGTCGCTTTTCTTCGTTCTTTGTAAAAAAAAAAAGAGAAAATATAAATGCCCCCGAAGTGCTTTATGCAAAGTGTATAGTCATTGTTCACTTAACAACAAAACGATCAAAATAAATTTCTCAAAATTCGAAAAAACGACTATAGTTTGATATAAAACATAGTTGCCTAGCGATACACACGTGCTAAGCCTTACATACGTGTATGTACAACGTAAATGTTTCATGCCATCATACTGGTATGTGTGTGTATAATATTGCAATACTTGTTAGCCCCGACTCCTAGGGGCATTTATCGAGGAAAAAATTTGAAATATTCGCATATCATTCGGTGTTTTCTTACGAATATTTAAAAGTTGTGTATTTATTCGCAACTATTCGCAAATATTCGTAAAGATGCAGTGTGCATCCGCGATATTCGATTTTTGATATAAAACATAGTTGCCTAGCGATACACACGTGCTAAGCCTTACATACGTGTATGTACAACGTAAATGTTTCATGCCATCATACTGGTATGTGTGTGTATAATATTGCAATACTTGTTAGCCCCGACTCCTAGGGGCATTTATCGAGGAAAAAATTTGAAATATTCGCATATCATTCGGTGTTTTCTTACGAATATTTAAAAGTTGTGTATTTATTCGCAACTATTCGCAAATATTCGTAAAGATGCAGTGTGCATCCGCGATATTCGATTTTATTCGCCACTAGCTTCACAATATTCTCATTGACATTTGACGTTTGTGATGATTCGAACGTCGCAACGTTAAAACGTTTTCATAAAAATAGAAAAAGTTTCGTGCATAATTAAAAGAAATTTTGTTTTGAAGCGAAGAGAAGAATGGGGATGCGAAGAAGAAATAGAGGTCGATCATCGGAAAAGTCAATAGTTATTACTAAAATTTATTGTTGAATGAATTTCTGATTGAACCTATCTTTTGTCATAAAAATATTATTGTGTCCATTTTTAATATTAACAAAAGTATTTTGATGGTTAAGCTGTAGATTTTCCTACTTAAAAGAAATTTTTCCTTCAGTTTCTCTTTCAAAGTTGACTATCATTCTAGCTGTCAACAATGTTTGCCTGCATTCGTGCATTCATATAGACTATACATTTTATTCGCAAATATTCGCAAATATTCGCACGAATTTGCAACGTTCATGAAAATATTTTTGTTATTCGCAAATATTCGTAATATTCGCGTTCATTTGCGGCGATGAATGCCCCTAGCCCGACTCGTAGACAGTGTCGCCTGTCGCCAATATCTGTCTATTTTATTTTGAGTATGAGTTTGTAAATATGAGGCCGACATTTTCATTCGAACTGGTTTATTGAAGCGCTAGCATTCAATGCGACAACAGTATAATTTTGAATTTCGTCAAACGCTGACGATAATTTTTTTCTCTCTTTTGTTTCGTGTGTGAGCTAAATTTTAATTTAGCATAGAATAAAAATAAATTTATTTTACAAAGTGACACGTCTTTCGAAATTTCGTGTGTGAAATTGTAGTTGATTTTTGTGGTGGCATCGTTTAATAAAAATAGAGAGAAAACCTAACTCAATCTGGAGTCTCATAGAATGAGAATTTTGTTGGAAATTCCGATATTTCGGTTGTATTTCTGGCGAATGGCATATCGTTGCTGGATGATCAAATAAATCAATAGAATAACCATTGGTGCTACACTACATCAAAAATAGTCGCTCGCCATTTGGAAAAAGAGAAGAATCAAAACCAACGAATCAAAAAAAAAGAAAAAAAAAGAAAATAATAAATCAATCAAAATTAAAGCTGTAAAATTGTTTGAGAAGAAATTTCAAAATAGAAAATAGAATCCAGTTTGCCTGTAACGAAACGAGTGAACGAAATTCAACGATAAATCAAAAATCATGAATGAAATTCAATCCAAATCATTTTCGATGAAAAATCTTCGAAATCCAAAATCATCATCGTTTACCATTTGCAATCCATTTGATTTTGCTATTTCATTTGAACAACAATACGAGCAACTCAATGACAACAACAAAATGAATGAATGCGACAAAATGAGAGCAGCTCGACAGAGCCTTCATCGATACATCTTTACAATTGGCCATACAATTCAACATTTTGGACATCATTTGACGGCAAACGAATGTCAATTGTTACGATACGCTTGTGAACAAACATTACATTGGATGTGGCATGGTAAAATTAAATCAGCCGAAGATTATCGACGTCGGATCATGCAATTGCTTAAAATCTGTACACCATTGATGCAACGATTGTTTGAAGACGAACAAAAAGGAGCCAATCGTTTTGACAATAAACAACATATCGCCAACATTTTTGACAATAATAATAATAATAATTGAAGGAAATATTGAGACCAATTCATTATTTTCATTAGTATTTGTTTCTTTTCACTGTGCAATTGCAATTGTTTCAAATTTTAATATTTTTTTTTTAATATCATCAATGATCCATTTCAACATATCCGATAAAGATCCGAATCTTTTTAGTCATCATAGACCTTAATAAACCACATTGAATTAATTATTTTTTTTTCAATTGCCAAATCGAAATAAAGAAGAAAAATGTTTTGTTGTCAACCGAATAATTGTTTCGTTTTTATTCATTTTTTTTTTCAAATTGTTTTATATTTTAAAAATTGGCATCAGATTCGAACATGTTTCATATTTCAACACACGTCTTTTCATGGATGTCGTATTTTCTCTGTTTATTTTCAACTTTCACTGGCGAGGCAATTGTCGATGTCGTCACTTATGTAATTGTTTCGTATTTTTATCAAACCATTTCTATTTCTTGTTGGCTGTGTTCGGTTTTGGTGTCGATGCACATGACAACGAAATGAGGGAGGGAAAACCTTCAAAAAGTTTATGAGCATTTGGCGGTGACATGCTGTTTGCTATTCATTGTTTCCGAAACGATAATGTAATTTCTGTGGAAAATCATAAAATGTGTAATACGATAATTTTGTTTTTATTACGAGTCGCAACACTTGAGCCGAATGATGATTCTATTTTGGGAATTAGTCACTTATTATTATTATTATTATCACATGGCTGAACAACAAGCGCCCATCGTTTGTCGCCTCTTTTGATATGTTTGCATTATTATTCATTTGTTTTTCAATACTGTGAATGTGTGCGAATTAGAAACATTTTTCCAGCTTTCAAACAGTCCTTAGTTGTTTGGTCTTTCCAAAGAGGTCGCCACAAGTGTAGTACAAATAATCTCACAGTTCGTTTTAAGAACCAAAAGACTTTAAGGAAATATCTGTCCTTCATACTTCATGAGCCCCATTTATTTATTTATTTCGAAATATATGTATTGCAATGAGTGTTGAAATGGGTCAACAGTTTGGTTTATTTTATTTGCTCAAGTGGGAACTTCATTTGAGTGCAATATTATTCGAAAACTCATGTCGCAACAATTTTAAGTTTTCCACAACCGATTATTTCTGAAGATAAGATGTTTTCATTGCTGGAAATTTTGAATCGATCAATTCTTGGTTTGCCCGAATTCTCCCATCATCTCCAATTCATTTTCTTTTTCTTCAAGCAAATCAAATGACCAATATTATTTGTTGATGAATATCTAAATTTTATACCATCCCCATATACTCCAAAGTTTCGTGTTTGGAATTGCAGTATGAATAAAAAAAAAACGCGAAGAACAATGGATTAGATTTATAACATGATATATTTATAATTAATAAGTGACAGAAAATTCAAATTATAAATTGCTGTATGCCATGCATGTTTTGCTTCTTTAAATTCAATTTCTGTATTCATTCCAGTAAAATAATACTTTTTAATGCTTTCTAACAAAAATCTATTCAACAATAAATGACGAAAAAAGAAGAGAAAGGACCAAATAATTTCTACTTTCAAGAATTTTAACTGAAATCGAAATTCCGAACGAAATTTTTTTTATTGTTATAATCCAATTTAAGTGTGCTGCTGTCATTTATTGTTTTCATCACACAAGAAATTGGAGAATTTCGAAAAATAACTGAAATATTTACACACATCGTCTTAGGGACGCAAAATATTGAAATAGCGGACACTCGACCTTGAGATAAACAAAAATAATTAAAATGAATTACAATAGTTATGAATCAATACAGAATTCGAATAAATGGCCAAAATACAACACAAATCTTTTTCATTTATATTATTGTTTCAAGTTTCGATCTAATTGTTCGATAAAGTATTTTGTTTTCTTTTTTTTCTTCGTTTTTCTGTTTGAAAGCACATTTTTGTTTCATTTTTAGCAAATGATTTTTCTTTTCTAATTTTAGATATTTTTTTCCTCGATGATTCAGCGGTGAATCTGTTCTTAGGCTTTGCCTTGGATAGTTGGAGCACCATTTTGGCCTCCGGGCATCTGATTGCCTTCACTATCCTTTTCCAATTGTTTGCCGAGATATTCCCTGTGAATAGAACAAACCAGTTTTAAAGCCCGTTCCAGTTTTTATAAATACAAACAATGCAAGATTCAATATTTACCAGTTGTGAACCATCAATTTTTGAACAGCAACCAAAGCTTCATATCGGACATTTGGATCTTCATGGCTCAAAAGTTGCATAACCAATTGTTTGCCGCCAAAATGTTCAATAAGACTGTAACAGCACAACAAACATCAAACAAATGATATCCAAAAATGAAAATGCAAAATTGTGTGACTCACTGTTTTCCTCTTGGATTGTGACGAACATATTCACCAATGTCATAGCTGGCGACAGCTAGAACTAATGGATCTTTTGATACCTCAAGGAAATGGATCAATGTGCGTAACAAGTCATAGTTCTTTTCATTCAAACGCAAAGCATTTTCACGCCAGAATTTTGCTGATTTGTGTACTGGTGACCATTCCAAACTGAAAATAAGATTGAAATGAAAAGTTTTTGGTTTTTTTGTTTTGTTTTATATTGAAGCGTTATTTACCGTCCACTCTTAATTTCGGTTGAATATTCATCGAATGAGCTCAAATCTTGTACGGAAATTTGAAGTTTTTCAGTTAAATATTCAACATCACCGGTGATATCCTCATCATCGAAACGACGTTGCTCCAAAATCGACAACTGTTTCAATACCTTGCATTGAACCATAGCAATGCAGTGTTCTTTAGCAACACTTGGATCGCTTGGCTTTTCGATCAAGTTACGATAAACGGCCAATATGATGCGAGTCACTTTTTCTTTGGCCGAATCATTCAAAATATTGGCCAAAATCGAGATGGCATTGAATTTATTCATTTTTTCGGCCAATAATGGATTAAATGTCAACACCCACAAACAGAATATCAATTGATATTGGACCTGCGCAAGAATGAAACAGAATTCGATATTATTTAGACAGAAAAAAGCGTTTGAATTGAATGGAAAAAAATGGAATAAATGGTTACCTGGAAGTTGACACGTGAAGCAAGAATGCTCAACAAAGTGCTGATACCATCGACCGAAACAAATGCAAAGCGATATTCATCCAAACGCAGCATCATTTGTAGGCAACGGGCAACCGACTGAATGTATTCATTGCTCTGTTCATTCGGAATCGTTCAGATTTTAATGTCAACAAAGACAAAGAGAAAAAAAAATAAATTTTAGAATTGTGGCAATGAATGTTGGCCGAAAGGTAGTTAATTTTTAGTTGCAGTTTGGTAACGACAAGCGACAGTTTTTTCTTTGCGGTAAAATGTGTCCTCTGAACGAACAACCTTTTGGATGCAAATTTTCGATTCACTCTATTCAGCGAACAAACATTGTCCGGTTAATTCTAACCCGTTTATCAATGAATGATGCCGGTGACTATTGAAATATCCATAAAAATGTTTGAATATGATTGATCGATACGACAGTAAAAAAACACATCGAAATTGTGATTATTGTTCCCTTTTTCTATAATTTTTTGTCTGATTATGCAGAAACAAAACTGATTACAAATAGCAATGTAATGGGATTTTGATCTACCAACGTAAAAAAAAGGTAACACAAGCGAAATAACTACAAACGGATTCTAAAAAAAAAAAAAAACGATAAAACTAAAAATATCATAACAAAAAAAGAAGGGAAAAAAATCTACCGATAAAGGTTTTGGAATAACTGATGTATCTGGTGGACGTTCATCAATTCCGCTCGAAAGCAAATTGTAACGTTCTGGGTTTGCTGGTTGGGCCTGTTGTTGGTGTTGTTGTTGTTGTTGTTGCAGCGGTTGTTGATGCAATGCGTTCGGATTTCTTTTTGTTTTCGACATATCGGCCACTTCTTTTAAATATTGCTTGGCCTTGAGGATATTATGGTATTCAATTTTGGATTCGAGGTTCAAGGATCGAGGATTCGATAATGAGCAATGCAAGTTCATAATAATGTGTGAATGGTGTGTTTTGTAGTATAAAGTATAGCAGTTTTCCGGTGTATAAATGTTGAAGAAAGAATTTTTTTTTTTTTTTGTATTGGATGTTTTTGTTTTGTCGCACACAATGGAAAAATTAAAAGAAAAATTAATTTAAAAAAAAAAAAAACTAAAAAGAAAACGGTAACGAAACATAAACAAAACACACAATTCTCTTAGGAATAGAAAGGCTTGGTGCTTTTTGAAAAGGAGCTCATGAAAATGAGACACAAAATGCTCGAAATGAATGATAACGTTCGGTGATGAGATTATTATTTTTCTGTGTGCAAATATATGGTTTGCATATAAGCTGCTTCACATACATTTAAATGAAATTGCGCATTTGTTTTCATTTTGTCCTGAGTTTTGAGATTTTTTCGGTCTCGAAAATGATCGGTCAAAATACAAAAAAATGTTTTAGCTCAATATTATCTAACATCAAACAACAAACAGATCACAAAATCGCTACAAATTAGAATACAAGAACAAGGGAAACATGGAACTAATCTAGAAAACGATGGTTTTATTGCTAGCTACAGCTGAACAAAATGGTGCGAAATTTACAACTGAAAATGCTATTCGTCTAATGAGGAGATGATTAGTTAAAATTATATCGATATCGATAAGCAAATTTAAGCTAATAAGTCAATTCAAATTTGAAAAGCTGACAAAGCTTTTCCTTGAGATCTTCACACTTCGATGTTAGTTACATTCGGATACAATCGATTAATTTAATACTTAATAATAATAACATTCATATTTATAGCATATATTTATGAGCAACTAGCTTCGTATGCATGCTCAAAATTTGTTAAAAACATCACACTAAACAGACAACGATTATAAAATCGATTCATCGAAAGCTATCATTTACAGCGTAAAAAGGTTCCCATTTCATGGTCAATAATATAACAAATTGATTGAAAATTCCTTAAACCCGCACAGACAATGGACATACCTTAGCGGTTAGTTGATCCTTCAACCATTGCAAATAGAAATGTAAATCAGCTTTTGGCATTTGGTGATGGCCCCAACATGCTAATTTTGCCAATATTCTCGATGACATATTAACAATGAATCCATCCTGACGATTTAATAAATTCAAAAATGGTCCCCAAACACTTTCTTTGCGTTTGGCTGCATAATCGTGGAAAATTTCGACACGTGAACGATCTTCTTGCAATAAATCATCAATCATCACCAAAATATATTGAATGGTTTGATCTTTTGAGATGTGCGACAACAAATTCAAAAAAGTTTTTGCACTTTGCGCTGGATTTTGGTGTAAATAAGCACTCCTCTTATCACTGTCCAGCTCAACGATACACTCGAAATCTTCTTGGGATATCATTTGCGATTGCGAATATGATTGCCAATTGACTTTATTCTGGCGAATATCACCAGCTTGCTGCTGTAGAACACTTGTTGCAGCAATCATATCTGGAAAAATTAAAATGTCGAAAAAAAGATTGAATTAATTCATTGATTCAAAAAATAAGTATTAATTGATAGTAGTTGGTATGGAGTAGATTTCAAATGAGATAATTCGATGGATCTGTCTGATTAGTGTTTGATGTTTTTCTTTTTAATACGCTTTAAGACAGGTCTCGTGACGTCAATTTGTGTCATACATTTTTCGTTTTACATTAAAAAAAATATATTCTATTTTCAATCGAAATTACTCCAGTGTCAACTCAAAATCCCTATTTTTGATGAGTGATTACGGCCAGTTTCAAATGAAAAACAAAAATATCCTCGGAAAATCCGATTTGATAATCATTTTCGGTCACTTTGCCATTTATGAATGCACATCTATTGGCCATTTCACACCGAAAATATATTCGTTTTGCTCACCAATTTTATCGTCTGGCAACGATGAAATTAAATCTTGAACTTTGTCTGCCATCTTTCCTGCGTTACAAATGCCTTTTCGTTATGTTTAATCAAATAACAAATAACAAACGAATTCAAATGAAACTTTTATCGCAAAATTATTTTCGCTGAATGAGAACAGCACACAGCACTGTTTTGAGTTCAAACGGAGCTTGAAGAAAAAACCTCAGCTGAGAGTCTTGTGACTTTTCCATCGGATCGATGTATTTGTGCTTCAAGTATACAAACATGTACCGTTGTTTGTTTGTATGAATTTTGACAGTTTAAATGCTGTCAATATTTTTTCAAGTACTAGATTTAAATCTGTCATAAGTGGTCGTCTGTCATCCAGAATTATTGTGCCCAGTACAAAGCACATTTATAATAAATACTACGTTTTTTGTTCGTTTTGTTTCATCGAAAAATTCATTAAAAAAAAATGAATTTCGATCTACCGTCACCGAAAAAAAAATCGTCAAATTATAAAACATCGAATCCATTTCCTGTGAAAAATATTCCAGATAATGGTATACAATACAAGGGCCATTTCAATGGATTAGGTGTTGAAGTCATTGATCAAGAAACAATCAAAATACTCTATGGAAATGGGTGTTTTGGTATTGGAACTCAAACAAAAACTCGTCCAAAGTGTCTTGTCAATGAGCCCCGTATTCAAACCATTACACAAAACCAATACAATAAAAAATTAGAATGGCGAAATAAATTCGTTAATAAAAATCCCGACAAAGTCATGGTTAAATTGCTTCCACCACTAGACAACATAACGGCCGAACCAACGATATTAGAGGATCCGTTTCCAATTGAAGAGTTTTTGGCTTTATTATTGGAAGAGGCGTTCTTTTTGCATTATTCACTTAAATGCCTGACCATTGTCAATTTTAATGATACAAAGCATTTTACCACAGATGAAATAATCAATTTATTCTGTGATAATGATCCGAGATTCATTGAACGTTATGTTGCCTATCAATATTATCGAGCCAAAAATTGGGTCGTTAAAAAGTGGACTCAAATTTGGTGGTGATTTTCGTAAGTGAATCATTTTCCATAACTTTTCGAATGAATTGATTTTAATGAATGACTGTTTTTCTTCTTTCGTTTTTCGCACAGTTTTGTATCACAAAGGACCAGAATTTACACATGCCAGCTATGTAGTGCTTGTTAGCGACAATGAAGTCAATCAAAATCATTTAGATGTTCAAAGCAACTATCGTGTATCGGATACAACTGGTAAAACTATAATCATTTTGAAAGTCACACGACCAAATGGTCTTGATTATTCGCAACGATTTGAATGTTTTGCCCGACTCAATGAATTCCAAGTTACCGAAATCATTCCGAAACGGTTTTTGTACAAACAATTAGCGGCTGCTCAAAAGTCCAATAAATAAATTTAGCAAACGAAAAAAATAGAAATGATTTAACTTTCAACTGTGATATGAATAAATAATAATAAAATAATGAGAAAAAAAATATAATATTTCGATTTTTCCACTCACCTCATGCTGGATGAAACTCAATTGTGCCTTGGCTGGATCACAATGAATGATCTTATCCATAAAAATTGAATTGAACGAATGAAATTAGGAGTGTCTATTGATTAATAAAATACCCACACAAACGCATGCCGTACAATGGATGTTGGATTTAGAGGAGCTGAAGTGTAGTGATCACTACTCACTATTCACTGGTCAATGTTGATCAACGCAACGAAAACAA